>JBBCBC010000002.1:12490433-12767539 GCA_037126765.1 Stenogyne calaminthoides | reverse complement strand
TTGAACAAATCAAAAGTCTATTCTACTCGCGGGATTTTCTCAGAAAAGCAAATTCAACTAGTAATTAAAATCAATCAAAAACGACGAAATAAATTAACACATTAAATACCATGACAATTGGATACCCGCAAAACAAATCTAACAATTCTACTATCCAATTTTTCAATCAAATTTAATGGCCAAACAAATTTAAATACTGAGCTCAAAAACCGAGGTTCTCGATACCGGTTGTTGGGAAATTCGGGGTGCCTTGATCTATTCGAGGTATATTTAAATACATATTTAAATTAATCAATTAATTACTAGCATGAATCAATCCTAAATTAATTAAAACATAATAATTAAATAAAAACAACAACAACATGATTACCGTAATTCACGAAAATTAAGCATGCGGAATCAGAAGTTCTTAAATTACACACCTTCTTGGAGTGACAACCGTTGAGACGATGGATCAACCCAAAGTGCCTTCTCAAATATGTCTCACGTCCACGAGCGTAATCGAATCCGTGGAAGGATTCTCACGAGCGATTTTAATAAAGGAGAAAACACAAAAATATATTGCACCACCTTTGTGGATTTAATTTTTCCAACTCGTGGAATTGTGTTGGGGATGAAAAATTCATCCCCTATTTATAATACTAGGATAAGTGAAGCCCGGATTGGTATTGTGCATGATTATATATGTAATGGCGTTGAGGAAGATCTTAACATAAAGTTATAGAAAAATTATGTACAAAAGCTTATAAACTAGCATGCGTGGCATCTGCTCACCCATTAACATGTTGGAATTCACTAGCACGTAAAGCAGTTAAACATGCGCAGTGGAATAAACAAATTCACCAACAACGAATTTACAATTACATAATTGAAATAACATAATACGTAAAGGAATTCTTCTGGGTCGCTTAATTATAAAATTACCAGTATCCATGTAATCCCCGTTCATAGATCCGCACAGATTTGTCAGCGTTGAATCCCCGTATGAATTTGCTAGAAAAATTTTACACTAGAAATTTTATGGAGAAATATAATTCTTGTGTTAATAATGAATTCTCAATGACTCATATATATAAGGGAAGCACAGCTTAAATCTTAAGCCACCTTTATTAGGAAATAAAATTCCTAATCTTACAAATTAAATCCCATAAATTTAATTTTCTTATATATAAATTCCTACAATAATATTCCATATATTATTTTGGGATTCCTATTTAATTAAATCTAATTTAATTAAATAGTAATAATAATTAATTCTAAATATAATTATTATTAATTCTCCATAAATTAAATATTAAATTCAATTTAATATTTAATCAACCAACTACATAATCTGTAAAGGGGAATTACTTATTGTGTGACCCATAGACCCTTATATCTTGAGCGATTAGTCAAACTAACGGTCTTAATTGAACCCTAGACAATAAATCAGACATTCTCAATATATAAGGTACGTTGCGAGGTATTTGCAATAACCTGTAATATTACGTGGGCTATTGTGATAATTTCCTTTCATTCGCGAATGCCCGATTAAATCTTGAACATGATGAAGTGTATATTAAAATAATTTAATCATATTTTTTCATACATTAATTGATCCCGTTTATCACATTTGGAAACAAAGTCCAAACGTGACGTGCATTGGCCAATGAAGAACTATCAAATTAGTATGAGAAGACGAGCACTCTCTCTAAATCCACATTGAGGAATGAATCATTTTCTTGGCTCAACTACCACGCACATACATTTCGTGATGAACTCAATCCATGTCATATCTACTCATTAAGGGTGCAAATGTCGGTCATGGTCAAAGTTCACCACTCCATATATATCGTGCGTATTGACCTCAAGTCAAGAGGAACATCACATCGCTCCCACTAACCGAGACACATGTAGACACTTAAGTGGAGTAACATCAAACAGGTTCTCTAATGGTATACCAATACCCTCTAAGGCACTGTAGATCCATCATGAGATACCTAGTATTCGTAGTAAGTGAGAACTACTACATTCTCTAAGAGTATGATGCAGATCTCACACCAATCTCAAATGCATCATCAATATTTCATTCTTGATGATCCTTGATCGGGGCTATTACCAATCTCAAATACATCATCAATATCTCATTCTTGATGATCCTTGATCGGGGAAATTTATTTGAGAACCATGTCTAAGTCAACTGAGGTCTCACATCCTCAATGACAACATTGGTTCATGGACATAGAAGAATAAATGCAAACATAATATTCGAACAAGTGTATTATCATACATTAATATTAAATGGATAATAATATTAAATCAAACTGAATATCATCGAGTATTATGTCCTTACAATAAATTGTCTTTAGGACACTAACACTAACATAACATTCTCTTTATGCATAAGACAATGTGTGATCTATGCAAAAAAGTTATGGAAATGAGATTGAGAAAAGAGGGCCAAGACAACAATAGTGATGCAAGACTTCATCTATATAACCTTCCATGAAAAGAAATCAAAAGGCTTAAAAAAGATCAAGATGACTCAAGAGTTGGGTGGTCTACCGTCGTAACAAAAGTAAAAAAAAAAATAATAAACTCAAGGTACATGTACATTTATGTTTTTGGAAGTAAACAACACAAATAAACTTATTATTACTAATATTTTTTGGAAAATAGTTACTTTTGTTGTTTTATATGCAATTATTATATGATATTGGAGCGCAAAAAATAAGTGCATCTGTCTTGTTCAGCACGATCACTACATTATTCATGTTCCCAAATAAATAAAAGTCAATTTAAATATGAGACGATCTCAAATGCGTGCATTTTGAAAGTCAACTTATCACAATCAACACTCATCCCTTATAAAAGGTTAAAGTGTCAATGTCCAAATTACACTCCGTCTCATTGTGAGACGGTCTCAAGTAAGTGTGTCTCATATATATATATACTGTAACTAGTTATAATTCGTATTTTCACAAATTCTCCTGTGAAAGTTATCCATAGTATGAAATTCATATCATTACACTTATAAAGTGATACCCATCTTATTATAAATTAGTATCTATAACATTTAATATTATGATTTAGGTTTATAAATATAATGATATCAACTAATAAATATAATAGTATTAATTTATAAATATAGTGATATAAATTTACGTATTATGAATAAGTTTAATAGAAAAAGCTACTCTCAGTATTTTATTTTATGTAGGCATAGAGAAGTTAGTTGGGGAAAGAAGATGACGACTAAAAGGAACCTTGAGGTTGAAAGAGAAAGGGATAAAAATTAAATAATAAAAAAAAGATAAACAATTTAAATGGGATGAGAAAATGGCGGCTCAATATCTCATGAATTAAAAATGAGCCACACCATGATAAATATATGGGGAAAAAGGGAAGGAGATTAAATAACTAAAAAGAAAAAGAAAAGTGTTAAACATGTGTCCAACGACACCGTTTTTAACTACATAGAAGTGTCTTGTATAAGACCAGGTCGGCAGGTCCTAACCCTAGCGACAGCCGACAAGAGCCATGCGATATGTACCAATTTTTTTATTATTTTTCACTGATCACATTTTTAAAGTTCAATAAATCTTTCATTTCTAGTTTATTTTAAACATATTGTGTATCAAATTAATCATCTTTTTACGATGTATATATAATATGAATTTTAATGTTTCTAAAATGTTTTTCTAATTAAACTTGATTATGTAAGATGATTTTATAAAGAAATAATTTCTTATTTATAAGTTTTACTCCTTCCGTCCTGTTTTATATTGTCCGTTAACTTTTGACCCGTGTTTTAGCGAGCGAATTGTTTATTATAATTTAAAATGATGATAAGATTTTTAAGGTTGGATATGATAGTTCTACCCCTCATCTATTATACACCTCCTTAAAAGTAAATAAAAATAATAATAATAATAATAAGTAAATTTTATCAATTCATATATTAACTAACTTAAAAGTATATAAAAAAAGAAATTAAGTAACTTTAATAAAAATTACTTTATCAATTTATATATTTTATGTTTCTAAAATGCATTACGAATACTGTGCACTAGGTGGTCATGAGAGCCCACATTTAAATTATAAAACAATTATTGATATTTACTCGCTACAATAATTAGGGAATTAATAAGCAAAATGAAACACGAAGGGTTGAGCAGACCACGTGTCCAAACCGGTAGACACGCGTGAAGTTATAAGAAAAGGCCTGCAACTCACCACCAATATATAAGAAAAGGCCTTTCTTCCTTGATTTAGTTGCTATAAATTAAAGAAATGCACAAGGCACTAAAATCGGCAATACCATCTTCTTTTTCGTATCATCTGCGTCGACCCATCCCTACTATTAGTATTATCACAATCCTAAAAAGTACCACAAATTAATTCGGCAGGTATTATAAGATTTACGCAATCCGAATCGAGACCTGACGACGAAATGGATCCGCAGAAACAATCAACCAACCCTGAATCCCGGACCCTGTAAGTATCTTTTCAATTTAATTTGTCATGACTTACGTATATAAAAATTAAATGGAATCATATATATATTAATTGTAGGGATACGATGTCTTCATTCGAGGAAGGATATGCCACAAGATCCGATGAAGAAGGATTCGGTGGAATATACGCCGGAAACCAATACTTTTCCAACAAAAAAAAAACATCAACCTGCCCGTAATTATTAATTTCATGGTCAATTTTTTATAAAGGTTAATTCATGATTAAACTTTTATAAAGGATAATATTAGGAAGATTAAATAAACGAATTAATTTTATACGTCTCTACAAGTTTGGATTGTTAAATGAGACGAAATTTTTTCATAGTATTAGCCTGCTACGCGTCATGGATTCCATCCCGCTAAAAAGTAAATTTATCTATATAAAATTATTCATTCGATGGTCTTCTACTAATGAAGAAGTAAGATCGGATTTAGTCTACTCGGAGCATTAGGGAAATTAAGAAAATTAATTTTCACACCTCTCTAAGTTGATTTGGTAGGTTAGGTGCGGAATTCTTTTTGATATCAGCTTGCAATTTGCAATATGTACAATTTTATATTTTTTTGATGCAATCGTTAATTTTGTACCGTACATGTTTAAATTGGATAAAAGAAATTACAAATTGATATAAAAGAAGATCATAGTATATGTTACAAATTAATATTGTCCATTTTTAGTAAGTATGCGTGTGCTGTAACAATATTATTATTATTATTATTAATTTTGTGATGGTTTGCTTGGTTGGGTAATAGAATCCGATCACGAGCAAAGGGTCGAAGTGAAAGAGAAGGAGAAAAGCTCGAAAAACCAGAAAAGGTTGCACCCTAGCTAGCTATCTAGGACAATATGTTTTTTTTTTTTTTTTTTTTTTTTTTTGTGAGGAAGAGATCGAGAAACTCTCCTAATTCTAGTCAGCCCCAGTAGGCGGGTTGTAAATCGAAGGATGTGCCCAAGTGATGTATTAACTTGTTGGAGAAAGTCAATGGTGATTGATCGCGACAAACCCTCATAATATTTCAATGGAGAATTTGTCTCACACGGGGTTCGAACTGAAGCAGGAGTGACTTCTCCCACATCACCAAGCTCTTTACCACTGCATTATTCCATGAAGTCAATATGTTTTTGTTGGAAGAATTAATAGGGGCACCTTATATATTTCTAGTTTCTTCCTTTTAATTCTTCCCTTAAATTTGTCCTTTTCTCCCCTTGGTTTCCAGGACATTTTAGACTTAATTTTCCTTAGTAGTAGTGTTTGTAGTTTGTATGGTGTGATAGTCCCAGCTGCTTTCTTTTGGGCATCTATTGTAATAATTAAAACATTTTAGACTTAATTTTCCTTAGTAGTAGTGTTTGTAGTTTGTATGGTGTGATAGTCCCAGCTGCTTTCTTTTGGGCATCTATTGTAATAATAAAAAGAACTTCAGCCCTAATTTTTGAATGTTTGATTCAACTGGATAAATCAATTTGCAAAGTGAAAGTTTGTAATATAAAATCGATTGTTTTTATAACCGAATCCCATGATCAAACGGGATTTGAGACTTGGGTTAGTGGTTCAACCGTTGATCCGTCGAATCGGGCGCTTCAACCGTTAAAATGATCTTTATTTATTTTTTTAAAAATATTTTATATATTATATTAAAATAAAATAAATATTTACATATAAAATTTTAAAAATAATAATTTATAATTTTCATATTGAAAATAAATACAATAAAATTATAAATATCATACAATATAATTTAAAATATTAAAATTTAAAATAGGAATGATAAAAATTAGGATTAAGTTTTTAAATTTAAAAAAAAAAAAAAAAAAAAAAAAAAGTTGGTTTTATCCAGTTCAATCGGTTCCCGGTTCTGATCGATTTTTTTCGGTTCAATCGTAAAAATAGTTTTTTGAGGGTAATTGAATTGGTTTTATGGTCGGTTCCCAGTTCAACCCGATTCTGAAAACACTGTATAAAATGTCAGTTGGTATCCCAAATTAATAGGGCGCAAACAATTACTATTAGGTGCATATATTTATTTTTTTTATTATTAGGAGAAACAATTACTATTAGGTGTAAATATTTTTTATGTTATTAGGAGGTGTAAAATTCATGCTTAAAAGATAAAAATATTCTTACTTTTCAACATCTTTTTTACATAACATCCCCTTGTCTTTAATTATTTTTTGTTTATTGTCTTTCATTTTGTAAGGGAATTGATGAAAACAAGAATAGGAGTATATATATGTTCATCTTTGTTTCATTTACAATTTAAAAATTTTATATCTAAATTGAAAAATTATAAAAAATTTATATCTAAATTGAAAAATTATAAAAATTTTGCATATCTGAAGTTCAAATATTTAATATTTTCGTCTAAATTTAAAATTTTAAATATCTTTGTTTTCATTCGTTGTGCATAAATTTATAAATTTATAAATCGATTCAAAAAATTGTGCACTTTCCATAAATATACATATATTTACAAATCTAAAGCCCAAATTTCAGATTCATTCAGAAATCAAATAGCAACAAATTATAAGCTTGAAATTTGCATTTTTAAATATGCATCTTCATAACGCTTTCATGAAGAAGAAATCCAGATATATGACTTCTTAAAATCTAGGAACAATTAAGAAACTATATTCCTCCTGCATAAGACCAAACTGCACAAGACTCATTATTGAAAACAAAATTAAAATCAAGTGCATAAATTGAAAATTAAAATTAAAATTAAAATAAAAAAAATGTGTAAATTGAAGTCACAGGACCGAAAATGGTGGTGGCGTGCGGCGGTAAGCAGGCAGCGGTAGGCGTGTACGTGGCGGCTTATAGGTGAAAGAGGTGTTTAATGGGAGAAGGGTATTATAAGTCTTTTAGTGTGGTGTTTTACAGCTCCTAGTAATATATGCTTACACTTGGTAGTAATTGTGTGTAGAATTTGAACCTATAAGTGAATAATATAAAATTAAATCACTTTGGAATGGATGGGGTTCTGTTGTATCTCTCATTTGAATGGTATCTTTGTCATAATCCTACAAGGCTATAAGAAAAAGTAAACAAAGACCTAAAACGCGATGAGCTAAGGTTATTTGGGGCAATAACATCCCAGCATAATTGAAAATCAAACCAGATCTCACTACAAAACATTTTTTGATACATGTGATTGTTTTATTATACCCTTATTTTTCTTTTCTTTAATTTTTTCATTTCTCGTTTTTCTTGTTAATTTTGGTCGACGACAATGTTGTCTCATCAAACTTTATTTATGTTTTTTGTACAAAAAAGCTTACAAAAGTGTTGTCCCATCCAACTTCTCTCTACTTTATTTTATATATATATATTTTTTTGACACATACAAAAGCTTCTTTTATTAAATAATAATTCTTTCTTTAATTTAAATAATCATTAATTAATAAATATTTTCTAATCTCATTTTCATACAAAAAATAGAAAAAAATGAAAAACATTTAACAGCTTTTTTAAATAAAAATATAATTATTTCTTCTTTTTTAATAATATCAATTAAAAATGAATATACCTATAAAAATAGGTTGGGTAGCTTCATTTAATATATCTTCTTTATTTTTAATTGAAAATAAAATGCTTCTTCATATTAGAAATTAATAAAATAATTTCATTATTTTTCTTTTTAATAATTTCAAAATAAAAATATATGTATTACTTATAAAAATGCATTGTTAGGAAATAAAAGAAGTTGCATATATTAAAATTACATTGAATATACTTAAATTACATTATGTACACTAAAAAACATTGCATGCAAAAAAACATTGTATACCCATGTAAAACATCAGATATCGTGTAAAAATAATTGCGATAAGAAACATCTTATACTAAAAAAACATTAGATACAAAAAAAACATTGTATACATGTAAAACATTGCATATATGCATAAAATATTGTGTATACACTTATGCAATTGCATATGTGCCCAGAAAAATCCCCCATCGTTCTTCCCACAAAAATCATACCTGCACTCCAAAATATTGCGAATCAATATCCATTCATTCTTCAAACAAACCAAATTTATACCCCCACGAAAAAAAAACCAGCAATATAATTTGGGGAAAAGGGTTGCAGTAATACATTTGAATCAAACCCAGCAAAAAATCATTTTGAAAAACAAACAACTTAATACAGAAAAGGTCCCTGTGCTCATACAAAATGGAAACCCCGTTGTTGAGTCCTTAATCGTCATTGAATACTACCAAAAAATTTCACTGCAGAATAACCCCCCAATTCCACTGCATCTTGCATCTTCTTTCACCAAAAACTACCAAAAAATCAAACTCAGCACCAAAAACTATCGAAAAATCAAACCCAAAATCAAAATTCCACTGCATCTTACCTCTTCTTTTTTATGACGGTCATTCACACCTCCTCCCACCGCCATTTTTCCCCCGTTTGCCCTAAACAGATCCCGCCTGCCACCGCTTCAAAACCAAATCGATATGTCGCTTAACTTCCAACGGAAAAATTACTTTCTGGGCCGCCATGGATCTGTCGTGGCTCTTTTTTTCAGCAGCTAAAACGCCGCCGCCTCCATCCCCCAAACCCTAGATCCACCCTGCAATACCAAATCCATCGCCGCCGCACCTCCACAAAACTTCCCCCCCGTCGTGACTCACCATCACCACCAACCACCACTACAACCGGGGGCTTTGAATTTGAGATGGGGGAGAGAAGATGGGATAAGAGAGAGAGAGAGAGAGAAGTGGGTATGACGTGAGAGAAGAGAGAGAGAAGCTGCATATTTTTTTCTATTACTGAATATGACGTGGGATATTTTAAGGGTAGAAGGGTAATTATTTTGTAGTGGGTAGCAATTTTTGAGGACAAATGTATCTGGTAGATAGTGGGCTTATTTTTTTGTACTAGATAGAAATTACCCCGGTTATTTGCACCCATGATTTTAGTAATTACACTCGTTGATTTTATTTGTTTAAAATATTACACACAAAAAGATTATATGACCCTTTCATCAATTTAGGGTCCGCTTGGTTGAGGGTAACGGATCGAAGTGGGTAATTGAAATCACTTCTATTAATGATGTTTGATAGTTTGGATGCACAAGTATTGGGAATAGAAATAAGCAATTGATTATCCTTACTCACTCAACACCTCACATGATACCCATTGTTCATATTATTACTAAACAATAACAATGCAATCAATAACACTTAGGCATGATTGTTATAATTGAATGAAATTACATATGAATGAAATGAATTTATGAATGTAATGAAGGTTTGAATGGAATGAAATTGGAATGATCATTCTTATGATTGGTAAGATTCAGGAATGAAATATAAGTATTGGTGAATTTACTTTTAAATTATACTAATTAATAATTATTAAAATTATACTTTAATATTATTATTAACTATTGAAAATATTTTATACATATATATATATATATATATTTAATATATTATTATTGTTAAATTTTTATTTATTATTTTAATTTTTTTTAAATAATATTTTTTATAATTGCATTAATAATAGGAGATAATAGTATTAAATGGTGTAAAAGTGGGTAAAAGTGAGTTTGGTGGAGGAAAATAATAGTATTAAATGGTGTAAAGTGAGTTTGGTGGAGAGAAATAATAGTATTAAATAGTATTGAAAATTCCTTTATTTCCTTTTTAGGAAATGACCAAACAAAATTAGGACGGCTATTTACGGAAAGTGGACAATCAAAATTAGGACAGAGGGAGTATTTTTTATTATAATAAATATATAACTTTAGTATCATATATTTATAATAATAATATGTTTTAAATTATTTTGAATAATTTGAGTTAATAATAACTTTATATATTTGTTAATATTTTATTAAATAATAATATTTGTAATTATTAATAATATATTACTAAATAATAATATTTATGTTTTTATTAATATATTATTGAGAATTGCAAAATTTAAATTTACATTTTTTGAGATATAGTATTAATATTGAAAGTTTTATATTATTTATATATTTGAATATAATTATATTTAATATTATTATTATTGTTGGAGTTTGTTATTATTTTTATTAAATACTATAATTTTTTTTAATAAAATAATATTATTAACTTAGTATTATTATTGTTGTTGTTGGTAGAAGATAATATTATGAAAATAAAAAATAAAGGATAATATTATTTATGGAAAAAAAATTCATTCCTCAAGATGTGGAATACATAAACCCATGAGGTATGTAAGGAATCACAATTCCTTTATTTTTTGGAATGACCATTCCTAATGGAATGATGATTCATTCCAAAAAATTATATCAATCATTGTATTTGGAATAGATTAAGGAATGATCATTTCATTCTCAATTTATTCCAACATACCAATCATATCAAGCGGGCCCTTAAATGAATAATGATATTTATTATCATTATCATTCACTAGTTATACAAAGCAGTCCCTTAAATGAATAATGATAATTCAACTCATAATTCACACACATGACCCCGTAGCGTAGCGCTAGTAAGTAGACTTGAGAATCTTATATTATAAAAGGAGGATTGCGACCTCCAAAATGTTGCCATGTGGAGATTCAAAACAAAGCTCCTTGCGACATGTGTCAATTTGAGTCAGATTTCTTCCGCCATGTGTTACATTAAAATATATGACGTGTTAATGTGAAAATAATAACATCAAACATAGGTTTCCTATTAAGAAAAAACAATCATACGTTTTGATTTTTGGAAGAAAAGAGTGTGCCATTACTCTTTGAACTTAAAAAGGCAACCAGATTCGCCAATTCTCAAACCGCTTCGACTCATCAAACTCGCCGACGTTACTATCTCGAAGTTTATAATCGGTTGATGTTATATCACGAAGACAACGGAGAAAAGAAGGAGTTACCGGTGAGTGGGGCATCTGGAATTGGAGTTGGAAGGGGCAAGTATTCTTCTCTAAAAAGGCATTGAGTGGCAATATATATACGAGCCATCGTGATTCCCTTGACTACGAAATGCGAGGATTTAATGGCATACGAGATCCAAGATATGCGACTAACTGAGCCCCTTCTTCATCAAGAAAGATCAAGATAATCTTGTCATCCCTCGCAATATCCCCGATTTTAACTAAATAGCGGGGAAATACCAATAAGTTTGAAGTCCCGAAGGAATTTCATAAATAAGTAAAATCCTAGAAATACTAAAAATTTTAGTTAATCATAAACTTTGATAATCCCAAAAAAAACCAATTAGATGATACATTACATATACTTTATAATAATGAATTAAATTTTCATGAATGTGAGTTGATTTTTGTTTTGGTTTTCTTTTTGTAGAAATTAATTTGATGAAGATCAAACCATAGAGACACCGAACAAAAATCGAGATTTTATTTGTTCTAATTTTTTTTTTATTATAATTAATATTTGGTGAATGTGAAGTTTATTTTGATTTGGTTTGAGCCAGTCGAATAAAGGCCAGTGATCCCCCAACAGATTCTTTGGAAGAGTAAGTATGTTAATGGTGTTGTACTTCACACAGTACCAAATCAATTTCAAATATTTTGTACATAACAAATTGTTAGAGAAACTTCTTGACATATTTCAATTCGTTTGTGCGGATTGCTTACAAAAAATATGTTGTCCTTAAAACAAATTATGCGTGCGATTGCGATGTGGGGTTCCCGAAAAAAAAAATACTACAGAGGAGCTCATACCTAATGCCAATAAGGTCAATTTACACATATTCTTACCACCATAAATTTATTACTTATGCTAATTGTAATTAACTATCTAATTCAATTAATTTGCTTTTAATTAGTAATAAGAATATAACATTAATGAAAAATGTTACGGTCGATGATTTTTCTAGAAAAATTGTGTACAAAAAAGAGGTGTAAAGTTCTTTACTAGATTGTACAATTTGGTTTTTTTTTTTATTGTCTGCAAGTTTTTATCCTAATTGTTTTTAGGGTGGCAATGTTTGCATATAGAATTGTTATGTATGATAGTGTCAAATTTGTGTATTATTTTGAGTTAGTTCACCTTCCTTGGCAAAGTGTCCATTGATCTCCATATGAATCATCTTTTTTCTTTTTTTTAAAGGTTTACTTCTAAACAAGTGATCGGTTTTATTTTAATCCTTATTTTGAACAACCGCCAATCAATCAATCGATATTTTTATTTTTTTTTAGCTTAATGTTTTGATTATCTAATTGTCAATGTTGACATATACTTGATTATTGATTATGCTAAAAAAAAATTTCCTATCTTAGATCAGTTATTAATAAATACACTGAAAAAAGCCAAAGGCTTGCTGATGCTGTGAGTATAAAGATATTTTAATCTTTTTAGGAAGAATTGTTTTTTTTTTCATCTTTTTTTGTGTGTGTTGGGGGCGGCTAAGCATGCAAAATAGTGGACGGGTTAGAAAATACTTCTCACATGGTTAAAGGTGCAAAAGTGATTTGTCAAGACAATGAAGCATTATTTGCAATTTTGTATCTATTCAAAAAATTATTTGATGAATCCCAACCCTCTTTGCGGTGATTTAAAATTTTATTATAGTAATCACCTTTTTTATGATTAATTAACTTGCTATAGTGCGGTGGTATATATTTTGTGCCTAAAAATTTCACTCATCCACTTTTGAAAAATATTTATTTAGTATCACAATGTAAATACAATTCTTTTTTTTTTTTTTTTAAACAAGCAAGAATATTAGGTTTTTTGAAAGACATAACTCATGGCTAAATTAGGAGTTAACAGAGAGTTATCCAACTTCCTTAAGGAAAATGGAGTGCATGTAGCAAATATGTTTGCAAACTTTGCAAAATTAATTTAATAAATGTATACTTTTTATTTTTCTCCCAAGTATGAGTTAAAGGAAAACGATTATAAAACTATTGACTGTTCATATATCATTGATTGTTGCAAGTCTTCACATAAGTAATTTTGCTAATATTTTGTGTATGCTTTCTTTGGTGATATTGGTTGTGTGAATATTTAAAATGTCATTTGTTTATAGAAAAAAGATTCTTTGCTTTTATTTTTTATAGGTTGTTTATTGGTTTCTCTTGAGATCGACTGATAAATACACAAATTAGGAAGATTAATCTTGAGGCCCGTGGTTTGTAGCCAAACATTAAGTGAAGTAAAGCGAATTACATCCACAAACTTGAACCATACGACTCGAGATTAGATTGGTGGTGGAGAAGGAATGATGCTTTTCATTTATTTATTTCAGATATGTGCTAGATATTATTTTAAGGAGAGAAATATGTATGGCACCTCAGAGTTGTGATGTCTCGGTTTCTCTAAGCTTGCATTAGACTTAGCAACTGCTTTTTGCATGATCTATTTAAGAAATGTTAGAGCCGGGATGCACATTAGGAATTATCCAATATTTAATATTTTTTACAATACTTCTTTATTTATATGGTCAATGAGACACTTTCAGATTCTTGTTGAAGTCCGTAAGCACCTTCACAAACAATTTGAGGTACGTTTCTTGAGGCCTTGCCGACAAATTGAAGTCAGTTACTTGATTTTGTGTCAAAATTTCCTTCCTCTTATTTCCTGAAGTTTCCCGCATTATGATTTGTCAATCACTTTTAGAATTATAATAGTCGAACCCTTTAATGTCGTACCAGAAATATATTTGCGAACATATGCCTTAACTTATCTGATCCTGTTTTTCTTTTTCTTCAAAATCTTAATTGTCATTTATATAGTTGGATGAGTTTGAAAAGGGTGGTTTGTCAAAAATTTGTAGAAATATTGGTGATGATATTACTATGATCGGACATAAGCAATTTCTTTTTAGCTATATTGGTGAAATTTGTAGAGCAGATCTTTGAGATTTTGGCTTTTGTCTCCGTGAGCAGGTTAGCATCTCTATTTATAGGTTATAATTCGAAGTAAGAATTTCATTATTTTCCGATCTTTTGCTTCAATTGATTATTGATGTTTTGGTACTTGGAGATTTGAACTTAAAATTTATTGGTACTTGGAGGTTTGAAAATTTATTGGTACTTGGAGGTTTGAATTCAAATTTATTTTTCTTCTAATCTATTGGCACTTGGAGGTTTGAATTAAAATTTATTGGTACTTGAAGGTTTGAACTTTAAAGCATTTGTTACTTAAAGGATTAATTTTAATATATTTTATCTTTTTCTTCTAATCTTATTTTTGCCTATTTTGAAGAAAGTCAGGAAACAATGGAGGTTTGGAATCAACAAAGGGCAATGAGCACAAATAGGATAAGCCTACTGATACAGTAAGCCTTATCATTATGTTGCAGCTTCAAACTCCACATCAAGCACATTCATAAACTGGTTTTCATGGTTGACCACTAACCTACTATGTTGGTATTTGCATACCCTTTGCAGTATTGTAATAATTTTCTTAAAATATTTACATGAAATGTTGTTCTTTGAAATCGGCAATGTTAAGTTGAGATTGAAGAGGAAGGCGCATCACATAGATATAGTTCATGAATTATTTATAGAAGTAAGGTTAATAAAGGGTTCCGAACTAATTTTGCAATTAGAGTGTCAACCTTTTGTGATATAAAACTTGAGCGTGTTGGTCCATCAATGAATCTGATGAGTCTATGTTGAGGTTTCTTTGGATAGTTATACGAAGAGTATATTAAATTTGAATGAAGTTATATATTACCCACAACAGAAGAATAAAACTACTGTTGCAACATTCTTGGAGCTCTGTGAAAGAGTTACAGAATGTAAATGCTATTTTGTATCATAGTTCATGAACAGAGAAATTTGAATGACAGGATGCACCAAATCGTATGAAAATCAACCTTGAAAACATTAATGGTGAGATCATCTTAGTAATTTCAATAATTCCTCAAACGTGTTTCATATCGGCAAAACAAGGATAAAGCTCAGTCGAGGATGGATCACCAAAGGAAAGAGAATCTTCCATGTAGGTATTAATTCTCTCTGGGGGCCAAATCATGGGTCTTCTAAGATTATCGGCAAATTATTATGAGTTAAAAAATGTATCTGTTTCTAGAGCAAACTTATTTAAATATTCTTTGGTCGGTTATTGGCTGTAGGAATTCAATTGGGATAACAGCTTAAGAAAAATAATGTTATGGCATAGCTGAAATTTTGAAGTTGGGAAGAAGTCTGCATTTTGGTTGGGAAGACAGGAAGTCGTAATGAAGGTACAAAATTCTGCAAAGTTAATTGTTGATGCGATGCTACAACAAAACTTCCCTTTACGTGACGGCACATCACACACTGAAACTGCTCAAGTTCAAGTAAGTTTCTTTTTGTGTGTTTGGGTGTGGGACAAGGAACAGGACCTTTTATAATCATGACTTTGGGCATTACTATATTCATTACAGTGAGGGGGAGTTCATTTTGTTGGATTTTGTTGTTCTATTGATATGGTGTTTTTCAATATAAAAGTTCTTGGCTGTGTGTTTGTGTTGTGGATGCCATTTAATGGTTAATTAGGTTGCTTTGGTTCAGGTGCTTATTTTTTTAGTAATTGTGGTGTAGATAAACTTTTATGTTGCTCACTCAATTAGCTAAGTTCAATTATAATGTCATCATTTGGAAATTGCAATTACAGTTGATAGGCTTAATTCCATTTACTTTTTCATGATATTTTATTTAATTATCAAATTTTCACCTTGAGGCTTTCTAATTGGAAATTTTGTTGTCAAATCTGATATGAACTTCATCTTTCTCTTTCGCTTCTAATGCAGACAATACAATATGTGCATATGCTGCTCTAATTTTCCACAATCATAGAGGATTCTTTATGAATTAAATGCTTGATTCAAGATGGGATTCTGTTTGAGTCAAGTTGGCAATCACCTTAAAAGCTTCCCATGTTCGATCATGACAATAGTTGATCAAGAGTTTGATTACACATATGATTCTTTTGTTTGTTGTTTCCTCTTTTAAAGAGGTTAATTTTGATGTGTCTAGGTGATTGCAGTTCTAATGAAATTTTTTATGCAAATTGGAGCAAAAATTGTAAAACAAAATATTTTCCTTTGTTATGGAGCAAAAATTATATGTTATATGGATGGTAGTATTCTATAATCAAATAATTGATGATATATCTTCTACCCATTAGTTAAAATAAATGTTAAATGGAACTCTGTAATTTTAAAATTAAAGGTACGACACTACACAAGCAGTGTTAAGAGATTAATGTATATAGAATGTGAGCAGATATTAAGATCACAGTGGTCCAATTTAAAACAATAATTTTCAAATTCATGATCATATCATATTAGTGATCTCGAAACAAATAAAAATTGACCAAATTATCTTTCAATATGTTTTAACAAAAGAGAAAATAATACCGCTAATAAGATACGAAGTAACATTTATATTATCTATATAGAGTGTCTCATATGGTAGATTATTTAATTCATACATACATATAAAAAAATCATAAAATATAATATGATTTAAAATATGCATTAATATAATTTGAAAACTGTGAATAAGGAAAGGAAGAAAATTAAATTCAAGTAAATAAATAGAACATTTACTATTTTAAAAACATAAATGTGTTTTTCTATTGTGTCATACTTTCACGACACAGAAACTTGTATGAGTTTGAGTTCATATATAGTGAACTTTATTTCTTCAAATATCACAATTATGTATACGTCTATCACTGTTATGCATAGACACTCTCACAGTTACGTTTATGCACTATCACTGTCTACATTTATTTTTTCAAATAGTGATAATATATAAACATAACAGAGATAGTGTTTTATGCATAACAAATATAGAGTTCATCATGAATCCGTGTTCACAGAAAAATTTACTTTATTCACGGGTAGTTTAATATTTCATGCTATCTACGGTTAAATTTATAGAAAAATATTACAAAATGCACGGGCAAAAAACTAGTCTTATTATATAATAGGAGAATGTTTCTCTCCAGAAGTTGCCAAGTGTCACGCTTAAATTGTTGCCAAGTGGACTTCTCTTCCTGCCACATGTCATAATCTATGTGTCGTTTGCTCCTTGACTTCAATAAAATCACACGTCTTTTATTAAAAAAAACTGCTAGAGATGGTAACCAATTGTTTAATTCATTAGGGCTTTTTTATGATCAAATGACTGTTTGGTGACTCATTGACGAAATAAAACTTAATTAATTATTAATTATATTGATTAATTCTTATCTAATAAACGTAAAAAACGTAAAATGTATCCTCTGTGTCTCCATCTCACGCTTCCAATGCAGTTGATATATCGCCGAAACTTGGGTTGTTTAGCAGAATCTTCACCTTCCAATCTTCCCATCGCTTCTTTATTCCAGAATTCGGATTGGACTTTAGATTTTCATAGAAAGCGTGTGTTCGAAGAATTCTCTGCAATCGAAAGCTGAGAATATTTCTGAAATACGTCGTTTTCCTTTACAACCTAATATATATTTATTTTATTTTATTTAGATTACAAAATTCATGAATACATTTTTTTATAATTTTTTTCATTTATTACAATTATTTTTATTTAACTATAGTGTCAGTTATTTGTGCTTTGTGGCATTTTTTTCCATTATTACTTTAAACTTGATAAGCAATTTTTATAAATATAATAAGAAATGAGCCCAGTTATTTCACTTATTGTCGAAAAATATTGTAGACATTTAACTATATGCGAACAACAATATCATTATAAAAAAAATGTTAAAAATCGATACATTTATCGATGGACATAAATTTGTCACAATTATCGATGAATTTTGCGACGGATAGCAAAAATTAATAAATAATTATGAAATTATTGACAAAAATATTTTTGTCGGTAATTATTGACGGTCATGAATTTAAAAGAACAATTTTCTGATGTTATTACTAATAGAAAAAAATTTAAAAATAATTATGATATTAGCAACAAAAAAAAAAATTCAGTAATTATCGACGGATTTAAAAAATATATATTTGATTTACCGATGGACTCCCGACGAATAGCAAAAATTAAAGAGAAATTTATAAAAATTATAAGTCTTTAATCAATAATACAAGTTTTTAAAAAATAAAACTACAAATTTTAAAAGGTATATATATTAATTTATAGTTTGTGTTGAGTTTAATGCAACTGCACGTATTATATATGTGGATATGTGTTCACAAAAGAAATTATGTACACGTACTAAAGAGAATATAAGTTTTTAAAAAATCAAATTTTTTTAAAATAATATCATATGAGGGTGAAAATGTGAATAAAACAATAGTGTTCTAATAAAATTTTGAAAAAATAAAAATTGAAAAAAATATATATTGAAAAATTGAAAACAAAGTACAAATTATAACAATTCGGTCAAGAATATAAACAACACAAGGCAATGTCCTAGTGGTTGTGAGCTTCTACCTGCCTCCATCGATCCCGGACGGAATCCCTTGGGCAGTGATATTTAATATAATTTCAAAGGAGGGGTAGCTTGTGAAGTGAAGATGATCCATTAGTTAATTTTGAATTTTTTAACAACTTTTAGTCACGGCTTAGATCCATCAGTGATTAACGAATATTTGATTTATTTGTCAGTAAATTTTTGATGAGGTTTCTAAAGATGGAAAATGAGTCGTCGGTAATCCAATTTACCAATGAAAATTCATCTGTAATTAACAGATTTTTTTTTTTTTTTTTGCAGTAAATTTACTTCTTATAATTTTGGAACTCCACTGTTTATTGATTTGGACATTGTGCTTGAAACAATGACTATTTCTTGAATATGAGCTTTCCATCAAGATATATTATCCACATAGCAAAATAAAAATAATATAGATATATAAGTAGTTTATTCATTTTAAGGTTTGATTTATTGCGTGAGAAGGTGTAATCCAGTCGTAAACTTGTTTTACCAATTTGACATCTTATTTTAATTGATCTTTTATATTAGTTATTTAAGAACACATTTTCAAGAAATTTCAGTAAATAGACATAGGGTGACCAAACATTACTTTTATTAAATTTGGTCAAAATAGGTCATTTTTATCAAATTTTATTTTTAAAACTAATCATATAAAAAGGCATGCCAAAATAATTTGAATAACACTTCTGTGAAGCAAGTACGTACATGAATTCTATTTAATGTTATGCATAAAAATAATCGTTGTTGTGCATAAAATAATTTTAATATTTAAAAAATATTTTATTTTTCAGACAGTGATAATTTCTGTGCATAGTAATGATAATTTTTGTATAAAATAATAATTTTCGAAAAAATAGAGTTCATCCACACAAGTTTTTTAAGGATATGAATGAGCATAATTTTAAAGACAAATAGCAAGTTGCATGATTTTATAATTTTATGCCCAAAAATTTTCGGTTTTAGTTGGCGAATAAAAAAATCTTAATATCATATATTGGTAAATTTGTTTCAGTCTATGTGGCAAAATCACGTTGGTCTCCGCAAAAGCCTAATTTAATCGAATTATTTTGTTTTAAAATCGTGCATTTTTATTATAAGCTTTTTCAGCTAAGTTTTTAATCTATCTAATTAAGTTTAAGTTTTTATTTTTTATTATGGAAAAATTGCTTAAAAGTACTATATATCAACAACTATTACAATTAAGTGTAGTAATACTATTAAGTGCTAAATTAGACAATTATACCCTTTTACTCACAAAATATCAAATTAGGGAAATAGCCCATTAAAAAATTGTTTCCTTTTAAAAAAAACTGACTTCTTTTCCTTTTTATTTAATCGGTCCAAATGCTTAACAATTCCCTGTTCACCAGTTTACAATCAAGAATAAAATTGGTCATTCTTTTCACCCCATTGTTTGTTCGAGTTTCACCCAATCAACCCACTAACAAACAAAAAAAATCAATCATAAACTGCACACATCAAACACAAATCTTTCATCATGAACTGCACACAGTAAACCCATATGTTTCATTATAAACTGTTGGGGAATTATTTGCACGGATCTATTCGGGATGAATATTTAAATACAAATTCAATTCTAACAATTATTACTAGCATGAATTAATCATATATTAATTCAAATAATAATTCAACAACAAATCATGCATATAAACAGTTCACGTAAATCCTACGCATGCGGAATTACTACGAGTTTACGTGAACGTACCTCTTGGAATGACAATTGACTCGTCGATGAAAACACACCAAAAAATCTTCCCAAGTATTCCCTTAGTCCTTGCTCGACAATCCGGTGGAAGGATGCTCGCGAACAATTAACAAAAGGAAAAATAAAAAATTGTTGCACCACCTTTGTGGATTTACTAATTTTTCCAGCACATGGAATTGTACACTCACAATTGACGTTTTTCGAAAATACACAATCTGTCGATGTTTCAAAATATTTGATATTTTATCGACGCTGATATTTTTCCGAAAAACCAATTTTCGTGTTCACTGGGGATGAAACATTCATCCCCTATTTATAATAGAGAGGGG
This sequence comes from Stenogyne calaminthoides, assembly GCA_037126765.1. NCBI lineage: Eukaryota > Viridiplantae > Streptophyta > Magnoliopsida > Lamiales > Lamiaceae > Stenogyne > Stenogyne calaminthoides. Next base: position 12,746,638 of record JBBCBC010000002.1, on the reverse strand, counting down.
GACGAAAATTAGGGCTCAAAATATGGTTAGGAAAGATCTTTTCTTGATCTCCAAGAAATCTTGAATATATCTCATATATTATTCTTTCCATGTGTATTTTTCCACAAAAATCTCACACCCTTATTTGACCCATTTTTTCGAAAATAATAGGAGGCTTTTCAAGATTGGATCTTTCTTGAATTTATGAGATATTCTTGTATTCCAAGAATACATATCTTTTTCCATAAAATCTTTTCAAGAAAATCAAGAAAATTCTTCTTCCTATTATTACTCTATATATTTCGAAAATCACAATTAAAGAAACCAAGTGGGAGATTTCTTGAATTTATGGGATAATCTTGTATTCCAAGAATACTTATCTCCTTTCCATAAAATCTTTTCAAGAAAATTCTTCTCCCTTTTTTTCTTTAATAATTTCGAAATTTTAAGGAAAATAATGCAACAATAATTTATTTTATTTTTTAAACACTTTTTTCGATTATTGGACTTTATGTTGGCTATTTTGAGGGGCCTTTAGGAGAATTAAGATTGGACCTTCCAATGAATCTTAAATTATCAATATTGAGCCACAATATTATTCAAGCCCATAAATATTAATTAATCCCACTACATAATTAATATTGCACTATCCATCTTAACCCATATTACAGTCAATATGGCTCCCGGTTATTATTTCCGTGTTTAAGATTATCTAGCCTATTAATTAATTCAAGCCCTTTGAAATAGCTTTCCATTAATTAATATATTTTGTCTTGGTTAGTATGAGCGGTTCAACATTATTATCCATACAGGAAACTAGTTCCACTTGCAAGATTTGGTATGATAAATCTTATGAACCTCCAAAGGGGCAAATCGAACAAAGCGTACTTGCACCACGATTCTCGTATTAAATCTTAGCAATCGCGATGTGACCAATAATATTGCCCAAGATATAAAGTATTGAATCTCGTTGATTCTCTACCCGTGATAAGTCAAAGCAATAGTTACCAACCACCGCGATCCTATTTAAGGCGAAGATTAAGAAATAATCTAACCAATCGGAGGTCTAATTCTTCCTTGTTGATTACGAAGAATTTGTCCTCTGTGAGGTCCTATTCGATGCATCGGTCATGCACTAGTGTAATCTCTTGGTCAAGACAAGCCAATTCGAGCCTTACACTTCAACCTTTCACGATGGATTGTTCATTTCCATCTAGGTAGTGAATGGTGTACTTTTTGGTTACAAAGGGCTGTTAATTTAATCTTTCGTGATGCGGTATCACTAAATTAACTACAATGTAACACGTCTTATTTATTAAACGATTATCAAGAAATATATGTAACATTCGATGATATTTAAAGCATCGGTGATAAACAATTTATTTCAAATAAATAAGTCGAAATTAGGTTTTTGATTATACAAAGTAAAAGAATACTTTCGATTATAATCCCAACAATCTCCCACTTATATTCAAAGTCCTTTTAAGTATACTACAAGACATGTCTCGTGTAGTTCCTAATAGGTGACATCTAATGTCACCTACACGAATTTAATAAATTCTCCCACTTATACTCAAAATGATTAGGTATGCGATTGACAACCATTCCTCCCACATGTCTCTTGAATGTTTTCGAGGCGAGACACTTTGTGGAAAGGATTAACTAGGTTATCCTCCAATGCGATCTTAGCCACCTCTTCATCTCTCTCTTAACGATTTCTCGTTTAAGATTTTTTCCTTCAAATGTGCTTGTTTTGACTCGTGGACTCTTGGTTCCTTGAATTTGCAACCGCCCCTAGCAATATTCTTAGAACAAATTAGGAACTCCATCCAAGTCCACTAAGAAGGTCTAGAGCCAAAATGGTTCTTTTCGCCTTCACAAGCGACTTCTTACTCCGGCTTCCATGGTTGAGTCGGTGATGCATTTCTACTTCACACTCATCCATTTCATGGCTACACTTCCCAAAAGAAAGACACTAACTAAAGGCGAGATAGTTTCTGGAATCTTTGTCGATTGGAAATCCGAGTCCGTGTGGCCGATGGGGATTAGACTATCGATCGATAAAAACAACATTCTATCTCGAAGTTCTTTTCGGATACTTCGAATGTTTTTAGCGTCAAATCAATGTTCTTTCCAGGGTTACTTTGATATCTTGCCACCATGCCAACCAAAGCAGATATTCGGTCTCGCATACGACATTGCATACATAAGGCTTCCGGTAAAGAAGCATATGAAATGTCTTTCATGTCATCTATCTCGCTTTTGTGTCTTAGGGAACATTTCCTTGGATAGATGGATTCCATGTCCGAAAAGGTACTGAAGCCTTTCTTGGAATCTGCATCTGAATCGTTTTCAAGCGGTGTCTATGTATGAAGCTTGCGATAAACTATCATCATTTTCTTGCGATCTCGAGTGATCTTGATCCCAAGGATGTCTTGGCGGCTTCCCCTAAGTCCTTCATATCAAACATTTTTGAAAACCATGCCCTTTACGCGTCGATAACACCTTTACATCGTCCCCGATGATCGAGAATGTCATCTATGTATAGTACTAAGAATACCAATGCAGCGGTTCGAGCCACGCTTTTTGTACACACAACTTTCAAACTCGTTTTTGATCAAACCCATAAGACTTTATAACATGATCAAAACATTGGTTCCAAGCTCTGGATGCTGTTTGAGTCAGTAAATGGACTTCATGAGGTTACAAACTAAGTATTCTTGGCCTTTTCAATGAAGCCTTGGGGTTATTTGCAGATATAGATTTCTTCATCAAGACTTAGATTAAGGAAAAGTTGTCTTGATATCCATTTGCCGTGATTTCAAAATCGAGATGCGCGAAGAATCGACAAGAAGAATCTGATGGACTTGAGCATTACTTTCTGGTGAAAGGGTTTCCTCATAATCGATCCCTTCTTTACGAGTATAACCTTTTGCCACAAGCCTTGCCTTGAAGGTTTCCACCTTCCCGCCGATCTCTTGTATACCCACTTTGCAACCAATTGGTTTGACCCCATTAAGTGGTTCGACTAGCTCCCATACTACTGTTATGATCCATAGAACCCATTTTCGCTTTCATTGTTGTTTGCCAAGAAACCGCATCCTTGTCTTGGATTGCCTCGTCATATGTCCACGGGTTACGATTCGTCTTGTCCAGGGAATCAAGTCCGAGGACTCTCCTATTCCCATGAATCTCGGGTCGTCTCACAACCCTCCCATCTGACGAGGTTTCGGTTGTATAAGTGTGTCGTTTGGTATGTCATCTTATCTGATTGACCGAGGTTAGCCCCTTAGCTCATTTAAGGTAATCTCATGCAGGTCTTCTTTTTGTTCATATAGCCTTTTCCCAAAAAATCTAAAGTGGGTGATTATTACCACCTTTTGATCTTGGGACCATAGAACATACACCCTTTTTTGTTCCTCGGGGTATCCTACAAACAACCTTAATTACGATCGAGGATCGATTTTTCGGCTTCCTTGTCCAACCGTGGGCGGACCCCAAATTTTCATGTGTCTCAAACCGGGCTTGCGCCTGGGTCCACAATTCTTTGGGAGTTTTGGGAACCGATTTGGATGGCACCAAGTTGAGAATGTAGGCATTTGTTTCCAAGGCATGACCCCGGAAGCGACTTGGGAAGATCGCGATAACTCATCATAGATCTAACCATTTCAAAAGAGTTATGTTTCTTCGCTCTGCAACCCCGTTTTGTTGAGGGGGTTAAGATGCCGATCCGATGGGATCAATCCCTTCATCGAACAAGTAGTTTAAAACTCATCATTTGAGGTACTCGCCTCCACGTTCGGATCATAGAGACTTGATACATTTTTCCCTATGATTCTCTGCTTGAGCCTTAAATTCTTTGAATTTCTCAAAGGTCTCGATTTATGCTTCATAAGGAAAATACTTAGTACCTTGAGTAGTCATCAATAAAAGTGGCGAAATACTCATAACCTCCCTTTCTTTGGTTGACATTGGACCACATACGCCCTGTGTGAGCGATTTCTAACACTTCTTTGGCTCTATTCCCTTGGCTCTCAATGCCCTCTTGGTCATTTTTACTCTCCAAACATGATTCGCATGTTGGAATTGGTTCAACTTGGAGAGACTCCGGTGAACGCTTCTACCAACCTTTGGATCCTCTTTGGATTAATATGTCCCAATCTTAGATGCCATAGAAGTGTCTCATTCACGTTTTCTTTTATCATTAACAGTTGATGTGTTATAGGATGCATTTTGTGAGTGGTGTGCCGCGATTAATTGTATAGAGATTTTCCATCAATGTCCCATAATGAGATACACTCATGATTTCAAGAAATGATTTCATTCTTATTAGAAGAAACTAAGTGTCTGATAATGTAATTTTAGAAACCGAAAGTGAATTCTTTTAAAAAGCTGGGAACATAAAGAACATCTCTTAAAATTAGAACTTTGTCTTCAAAAAGGCGGTGCACTTCTCCCCCTTCGCTTGTTGCCACTCTCGAAGATCGCCCGGTGTGATGAGGATCTCACTTTGCCACTAAGTTGTCGGATCGGTTTGAACGTGAAGCAAAACATGATTAGTGGATCTCGTATCAACTACCCACGAATGAGAAGTATACGCCGCTAAACAAGTTTCAACAATTAGTGCGTGAGAATTACCTTTTCTTTTCAGGCCCTTTTGGGGCTGGAGCGAACAAACCTCCATTGTCCTCTTTCACTTGACTTAAGCACTTCCTCTTTGGATTTTCCTTGACCCCACCAAACATTCGTCATCTTATCATTGCCCTTGGCAACGATTGAGTCCCGATTGCTTATGGCCTTTGGTCATCTTCTTCTTCTTGCCATCCGTGGCCTAGAAGATGAAGCGGAACCACTGCCATCAAAGCTTGAGTTTGGTGCCCCATCACTATCTCTGTCGAGACCAAAGCTTGCAACAAATCAGCTAGCGAGACAAAATTGCTCATAAACTTTTGGGCAGAGAGTGAAGTACCAAATTCATCCGAGTCTCCAGTTATAATCTCTGCACTCGAGAACTTCAAGTTTGTTCAAATGGGCCATTAATTTTGAGAACGTAATCCCTACGGGTTTGCCCTCCACCATTTCAAATGACGAAATCTCTCGAAGGTGATCTGACGAGTCCCGCATTTTTGACTCGTCAGTTGGCTCATCTGTTTTTGGTGTGTCAAGAATCCACTTGTGCTTTTGTGCAGTTAGGACAATTATAATTTGTTGGTCCCGGTGCAAACGAGTCTTACACATGTATGGGGGAATACGTGTTTGGTGTTTTTTAAAACTTTTCTTTTCTTGAGGTCGACTTAGGTGGGGTTGTCACGAAGATTTGGTCTGAGAAGCACAAATCACTCGAGTCAAATCTCTTGAGGCGGTGATCTGTCGCTGAAACCTCGGATAATCAAGCCGAGTCACGAGTTTTGAGATCACGAGTTGCTTGGATCGGATAACTAACTTCTTGAACCCTCGGAAGAGTAAGTTCGGTTTGGTAACTATCTGTTCTATTTACTCGGATGTGTGAATAGTTGGCCCTTTAGTTTATACTCGTTTTAAGCTTTCTTTGAAAACCTTCCTTTGAATGGAATAGTGATTGGGTTGTGATTCATTATATGCAACTTCGGTGGATTGATTCGGTGAAATGTCGGTGAAAAATATGATTTACGATTTGAGTCAATCTGACAATTAAGCCAGAGATAATAAAAAGCAATAAACAACCGCGGCAATTTATAGTGGTTAGGAGACTCAAGCTCCTACATCCACTCTCGCGATCTAAGAGAAATTCACTAATCACTTTGCGAGCTTTCGACTACCTCGCTTGGTTTACTTACTCAACTTCGGCCTGAGCTTTTCGACTACTCCGTGGTTTACTTACTCAAACCGACCTTGAGCTTTACGACTACCTCGTGGTTTACTTACTCAAACACAAACAAGCTTTCATACTACCTTTGTAGCTTACTAACTTCACCTCTAGAGCTTTCGACTACTCCAAGTAGTTTACTAACTCTATACAACTCTTCTCACCAACAATCACACTCAAACTACCTTCACAAGGGTTTGGGGTTTCTTAGTTGGTTTCAACTAGGATGAGATATCCTTTACAATAAAAGTACAATGCAAAAGCTAGGATATCTCGACTAAGCTTTGGATATATCTTATCAAGCTAGGCTTGGTTTAATGAGCTCTCTTCAATTTAAAAAGCACTTGGGAAATTCTAAGTTTTTGGTGCTTTAACTCTTGATAATAAGTTTGAGCTCTTGAGTTGCTTACAAATTTCCGTAACCTTACAATGTAGAGGGTCACAAGTATTTATAGGCATACACCAAGGTCACTCTTGAAAAACTATCCGTTGGAGGAGATAACCGTGAGTTTCCTCTTATGGGTGTGAGAGCGACAATATTTAGGGTTTGAAACTCCCTAACAAGTTTTAGGCAATAGCCTTTCATGTGCCGGTCTTCACTTTTTGCGATGCGGAACTTTGTACTTGACATCTTTTTGTGACGATCCTGATCGATTGTCGGTATGAGTACAGTGTTGTCTTCCTCTTTTTACTTTTTGTCTCGGTTAAGTAGACACCTTCAGCGGCTCTTTTGGTTACATTTTACGGGTTGATATAACCTTAACAACACTTCTGTCTTAGTTCATTTTATGCGCATTTGAATATCTTGGCAAATATCAATTTTTCTAAGGAATCGCGATCTTACCGATGTGCATCGCCGGATAGATATTCTCGGTGCCTCGAACATTCGGGTTTTATCTTGAGCATTGGTACATTCTTTGAGTCTTGATAATTCTTGTGCCTTGATATTCTTGATCTTGATTCTTGATCTTACATCTTACGTGTCTTGAGTCTTACGAGTCTTGAGGGTCTTACGAGTCTTCGTCTTGAGTCTTGAGTCTTCCACGGATATCTTGGTGATATCTTTGAGTCTTCATCTTGAGTCTTCCGGTTCCTCGATTTTCATCTTGAGTCTTGATATCTCGATTTCATCTTTTGAGTCTTGATTCTCGGTTTCTTCTTGAGTCTTGAAACTTTAGTTTCATCTTGAAACCAGTTTCTTGAAACTATCTTGAGTTCTTGAATCTTGATCTAACTTTTGATCTATATCTGTGACTATACATTTTGCGAGATATCATCCTAAATCTTATCAAATGATTCAACCATCAAGATAGATGTTATCCAATCAAAAAATTTATAGCTTTCCAATCAATATAGTTCAGATGAATTTAATAAAAGATTATAGAATTTTGATTAAGATCCCAAAAAATGACATGTTCAATGATTTTGGATAATCGAGTCGTTCTAAGTATTCGTGATGTTATTCCAAAATGTATAGTCACAGACATAGTTCAGATTTCAAGACTCAAGAACTGAGATGTTTCAAGAACTCAAGTTTTGAAGATGAAAAAGTTCTAAAGACTCGCATTTAAAAGAATCTAAAGAACCTGGAGAAAAGACTCCAAGATGAAAACTTAGAAACTCAAGATGAAATCGAGAATAAATCATGAAACTTAGTATAAGATAAATCAAGACGAAGACTCAAGACGGTAAGACTCAAGACGCAAGATCCAAGATCGAGAAATCAAGATCAAGAATATCGAGCACAAAAGAATTCATCAAGACTCTAATGAATGCATCAATGCTCCCGAGATGTTCGAATGTTCCAGGCAATTGAATATATCTATCCGAAGGATGCAATCGAGAGAAACGCGATGCCTTAGAAAGTTAGATATTGCCAAGACATTCAAATGCGCATAAAAGGAACTAAGTCGAAGTGTTGTTAAGGTTATATCAAACTCGAGTTTGGAACCAAAAGAGCCAGTTGAAGGTGTCTACCTTTAAATCGAAGAACAAAAAGTCAAAAAGAGGAAGACGACATCGTACCATACCCGACACCGACAAAGGATGGACCCACTGAAAAAAGATGTCGGATGTGCGAAAGTTCTAGATCGCAAAAAGTGAAGACCGGCTACATGAAAGGCTATTGCCTAAAACATGTTAAGGGGAGTTTCAAACCCTAAATATAGCCGTTTCTCACACACCATAAGAGGGAACTCACGGGTTTATCTCTCCAACGGATAGTTTTCAAAAGAGTGACCTTGGTGTATGCCTATAAATCTTGGTGACCCTCACTTTGTAAGGTTACGGAAATTTATCATAACTCAAGAGCTCAAACTTATTCTTGTAAAAAGTTAAAGCACTCGAAATACCTTGAATTTCCCAAGTGCTTCTATGTTGAAGAGAGCTCACTTTACTAAGTCTAGCTTGATAAGATTTATCCAAAGCTTAGTCGAGATATCCTAACCCTTTGCATTGTGCTTCATTGTAAAGGATATCTCATCCTAGTTGGAAACCAACCGAGAAACCCCAAACCCTTGAGAAGGTAGTTGGAGTGTGTTTGTTGGTGAGTAGAGTTGTAAAGAGTTAGTAAACTACGCTGAGTATTCAAAACTCTAGAGGAGAAGTTAGTAAGCTCTGGGTAGTGGTCGAAAGCTTGTGTGTGATTGAAAAGTAAACTACGGAGGTAGTCAGAAAAACTCAAGGTGAGGTTGAGTAAGTAAACTACCTGGAGTAGTCAGAAAACTCAGGGCCGAGTTGAGTAAGTAAACTACGAGGTAGTCAGAAAGCTCAGAAGTTGATAGTGAATTTCTCTGAAGAGTCAGAGAGAGTGGATGTAGGAGCTTGAGTCTCTGAACCACTATAACTGCTGTGTTCTTTATTGCTTTCCTTATCTGTGCTTAACTGTTGCATTGACTTGATTTTGAAAGCTTACTTTTCACTGATATTCAGTTGGAATCAATCCACTGAAGTTGCATAAGTGAATCACAGCCTAATCACTATTTCATAAAGGGAAGGTTTTTCAGCAAAGCTTAAAAAGCAGTATAATCTAAGGGCCAACCATTCTTGCGACGATCGAGTAGCTAACAGGATAGTTATCAAACCGAACTCTCTTCGAGGATTCAATAGGCTAGTTTCGATCCAAGCAACTCAGATCTCGACACTCGTGATTCGGTTGGGATTATATCGAGGTATCTCAAAGCAAATTTCGTAATCTTTGCCTCTAAGACTTTGACTCAGAGCGATCTCGTGCTTCGTAACCTAATCTTCGTGATTATCCCACCCAAGTCGACCTCGAGAAGAAAAAGTTTTAAAATCACTGAACACGTGTATTCCCCCCCCATACACGTGTAAGACTCGTTTACACCGGGACCAACAATATAGTTTCCATACTCATTCTATTGACTTTAAGTATAATGAATAGTGGATTAAAAGGTTACGACATGCTGAACTGAAATAAATAATAATATGCATAAGCATAAATATATCACAAGGTTCGATCACGTGTTTCATATTAAAATCTCAAAAAAAATATGAACATGCATCAGCCAACATCTCAAAACAGTTTAAATAAGCCACGTGGGGTGGGTAGTTATTTAAACACATTCAAGCAGGTTGCAAACAAGAACAGTTACAAACTTTTAATATCCAGATTAATAGTTGACTCTCACTTGACCAATATAAAATTGACAGGGACTTCGGGGAAGTATATGCATATCAATTTTATACCTAAGTAATAACCATGATTAAATACAAAATTATTATTTTGCTTTGAACGAGCCTCGTGGGGAGGATCATCGCCGCCAGTAGTAATAATCCACAATCATTCATCTGGAATTTATTCATGTGAAAGCTATCTTTTGACCGTCCCTTGGGGGTAATTTCTCCAAAAGAATTCACAAATAAATAAATCATGGAGGTCAAAATTAATTCAATTTTATTATCCGGAATAAAATTGTCAATTAATTATTTAAACATACTTAGTAATTTTTGAAGGTGAGATTTTTCATTGGGCAATACTCATGCAAACACATTTAAACAAATTAAATAAAGCACAAGAAATCACAACAATAACTCAAGCAAAACGGAAAAATAAACATATTGGGCACAAATTATCCAATTGTCATGGTTTGATTTTTCTTGGCTTGATTTTGAAGAAACGCCGTCTTGAATTTCTCCCACTCGATCGTCTCGAAAAGAACTCCATCTCGAAATGCCACGTCAAGTAGCTCGCGGAGGGCACGCGCCACATCCGCCCGCGTCGATCGGCCTCGGCGACCTCAAAGACACCTCGGAAGAGCACTTGCTTTGCGGGTGCCTCGGCACACTGAGGGGAAGCGGCCTCGGCGGGGCGTGTATCGGCGAGCATCGTAGCCTCATGACCTCGCCTTGCGCGGATCTCGGCGATCTGCGTACCAGCGGCGCTTCGCCATTACTGCCCATCCGCCTCGGCAACCCGTTACGTGGTCTATGCGTGCGGCGTCGCCCATCTAACGCCCGTAGCGTCGAACGATCACGCCCAAACGTCTGGCGTCGTCGTGCGGTCCGCATGGCGACGTCCGCGTCGTGTATTATTGCCTCCTTGGCACATTTAATGCCCGATGCTGCGTCGTAAAATACTCGATTACGGATCTATCTTTCAATTCTTCATCTTCGCCTCCGTTTAAAGTCAGGTTACAATTTATTTACAAAAAATAAATAAACCTGAATCTGAACTAATCTATTACATTGATCCAAATCAAACAAATCCTAATCTGCTGGTGGATTTTCTCCGCGAGGCAAAAGCGAATTGAGCGAATGAATTAAAAACCACAATTTATATCATGCGTAAATAAACACATTAAATTCCATGACAATTGGATACTGCAAAAAAGATCTAGCAATTCTACTATCCAATTTCAAATTTAATAAAAGCGAATTAAATTACAATTTAAAATTGAGCAAAGCAGGAGGCTCGATGCGATTGTTGGGGAATTATTTGCGGATCTATTAGGAAGGATGAATATTTAAATACAAATTCAATTCTAACAATTATTACTAGCATGAATTAATCTATATTAATTCAAATAATAATTCAACAACAAATCATGCATATAAGCGATTCACGTAAATCCTACGCGATGCGGAATTACTACGAGTTTACGTGAACGTACCTCTTGGAATGACAATGGACTCGTCGATGAAAACACACCAAAAAGTCTTCCCAAGTATTCCCTTAGTCCTTGCTTGACAATCCGGTGGAAGGATGCTCGTGAACAATTAACAAAAGGAAAAATAAAAAATTGTTGCACCACCTTTGTGGATTTACTAATTTTTCAAGCACATGGAATTGTACACTCACAATTGACGTTTTTCGAAAGTACACAATCTGTCGATGTTTTAAAATATTTGATATTTTATATCGGCGATATTTTCAGAAAAACCAATTTTCGTGTTTTGGGGATGAAACATTCATCCCTATTTATAATAGAGAGGGGACGAAAATTAGGGCTCAAAAAAATATGGTTAGGAAAGATCTTTTCTTGATCTCAAGAAATCTTGAATATATCATATATTCTTCTTTCCATGTGTATTTTTCCACAAAAATCTCACACTCTTATTTGACCAATATTTTCGAAAATAATAGGAGGCTTTTCAAGATTGGATCTTTCTTGAATTTATGAGATATTCTTGTATTCCAAGAATACATATCTTTTTCCATAAAATATTTTCAAGAAAATCAAGAAAAATCCTTCTTCCTATTATTACTCTATATATTTGAAAATCACAATTAAAAGAAATCAAGTGGGAGATTTCTTGAATTTATGGGATAATCGTATTCAAGAATACTTATCTCTTTCCATAAAATCTTTTCAAGAAAATTCTTCTCCCTCTTTTTCTTTAATAATTTGAAATTTTAAGGAAAATAATGCAACAATAATTTATTTTATTTTTAAACACTTTTTTAGGTTATTGGACTTTATGTTGGGCTACTTGAGGGGTCTTTAGGAGAATTGAGATTGGACCTTCAATGGATCTTGAATTATCAATATTGAGCCACAATATTATTCAAGCCCATAAATATTAATTAATCTCACTACATAATTAATATTGCACTATCCATCTTAACCCATATTTTTATCAATATGGCTCCGGTTATTATCTTAGTGTTTAAGATTATCTAGTTCATTAATTAATTCAAGCCACTAAAATAGCTTTCCATTAATTAATATCTTTTGTCCTTAGTTGAAGCGGTTCAACATTATTATCATCTGAAAACTAGTTCCCTTGCAAGATTTGGTATGATAAATCTTATGAACCTCCCAAGGGAACCGTCGAACAAAAGCGTACTTGCACCGCGATTCTCGTATTAAATCTTAGCAATCGCATGTGACCAATAATATTGCTGAAGATATAAAGTATTGAATTTTCGTTGATTCTCTGCCGTGATAAGTCAAAAGCAATAGTTACCAACCACACGGCGATCTATTTAAGGAAGCGAAGATTAAGAAATAACGAACACCGAGGTCTAATTCTTCCTTGTTCGGCCGAAGAATTTATCCTCCTCATGGGTCCTATTTCGATTACATCGATCATGCACTAGTGTAATCTCTTGGTCAAGACAAGCCAATCGAGCTTTACACTTCAACCTTTTAAACGATGGATTGTTCATTTCCATCTAGTGGGTGAATGGTGTACTTTTTGGTTACAAGGCTGTTAATTTAATCTTCGTGATGCTGGTATCACTAAATTAACTACAATGTAACACGTCTTATTTATTGAAACGGTTATGCAAGATTTAAATATATGTAACATTCGATGATATTTAAAGCATCGATGATAAACAATTTATTTGATAAATAAGTCAGAAATTGATTTTGATTATACAAAGTAAAAGCATACTTTCCAAAGTATAATCAACATAAAGCGCACACAATAAATCCATATTTTTCATCATAAAGCGTTTCTAAACCCATATCTTTATTCATAAACTACACTAAACCCATATCTTTTCATCATAAAGCGCATACATTAAATTCATGTCTTTTCATCATAAAGCGCACCACAGATAAACACCATATCTTTCATCATAAAAAATAAACACACATTAAGTCCATATATTTCATCATAAAAATAAAACGACCATTAAAAAGTGCAAAATAGCGATTAAGTTGCCCTGAGCGGAAACTCACGATTTCGAGTTTGATGGTTCTTCGAAGGTTCTTCGAAATCGACCAGGAGAACAAATTGCGTTTTTTCGATTTCATGAGTTCTTTCGAAACAAATTCAAGTAAAAACGAATTCAGGCGATTTCACGTTTGGTTCTTGAGTTGGGTTCTTGATTTCCGCGTTAAGGGATGGTGTTCTTCGATTTTTTACAAATCGGTTAGAGGTTTCAATGGGGATTTGATTTTGGTGTTCTTGATTTTGGGTTGAAATATACCATGAAAACGCTTTTACTTTGAATAATCAAAATCGTGGTGTTATTCAATTTTGGGTTTTCGATTGGGTTCTTCAATTTTCAAAACTTTCGATTGTTTTCTTCAATTTAATTAACAAGCGACTAAAAAGTAGAGATAAATGATGGAGATTGTGTTCTTCAATTTTAAGGTTGGAGCAACGAAAGAGATCAATGGGAGATGATTTATGTGATACAAAATTTAATTTTCATATATTTGGTGTTGGGATTATCTTTGGAAAGTATGGTTTTACTTTGTATAATCAAAATCAACGAATTCGACTTTTATTCTTTGGGAAATAAATTGTTTATCATACGAGAATCTTTTTAAATTCATTCGAATGAGGTTACATATATTTCTTGAACATAATTGTTCAATAAATAATCGTGTTACATTGTAGTTAATTTAGTAAAATATTGGAAGTAATACGGGATAAAAATACCATAAATTAATGCTTGAATAATAGCTCACAATCGATCCATCTTTGTAATTAATGTAACCAAGGATAATCCATTCCAAAAGTGTTTCTCCTAAGGCCAAACATAAAGTCCAATAACCTCGTTAAAAAGGTGTTTAAAATAAAATAAATATTGTTGCCTTATTTTGAATTTTGAAATTTTCGGATTAAAATGGGAGAAAAAATTTTCTTTGAATTTTGTTATGGAATGAAGATATGTATTCTTGGAATACAAGATTATCTCATTAAAGTCAAGAAATCTCCCACTTAGTCATCCATATAAGTATATTTCGAATTTTTGAGAAAAAAGGGGAAAGAAAGATTTTCTTGATTTTCTTGAAAATATATTATGAAAGATATGTGTTTCTTGAAATACAAGAATATCTCATAAATTCAAGAAGATCCAAATCTTGGATTAAAGTATATTTTTATTTTGAAGAAAAATATTCCATAACAAAGAGTAGGTGGGATTTTGTGGAATATTATAATTATGGAAAAAAGAATATAAGAGATATATTCAAGATTTCTTGGAGATCAAGAAAAGATTTTCCCACATTGTTTTTGCCCTAAAAATTTGACCACCTCTACTCTATAAATAGGGGATGATTCTTTCATTCCCAAGTACAATTCCATGTGCTGGAAAAATTAGTAAATCCACAAAGGTGGTGCAACAAAGTTTATTTTCCTTTTTGTTAATTGTTCGCAAGCGTCCTACCACCGGATAGTCGAGCAAGGATTAAGGGAATACTTGGAAAGTTCTTTTGGTGAGTCTAATCAACAAGACCATTGTCGTCCCAAGAGGTATGTTCACGTAAACTCGTAGAATTTCGCGTATTCAAGGTTTTTCGTGGAATTGATTATATATATTGTGATTTGTTGTTGGATTATTATTTGAATTAATATAGGATTAATTCATGCTAGTAATAATTATAAGAATTAAATTTATATTTAAATATTTATCCCGAATAGATCTGTGCAACTTATTCCCCAACATTTGGGACAATTCAAAATCAAGTCAACGATTCTGCCAGCATTATATTACGCCCAATGAGTTGTTTTAATAATTTAAGGGTATTTCTGTCTTTCATATCAATTTTTTGCACCTAATAGTAAATCTTAAAAAGTGTAGTATCTTATAATAAGGGCTCTATATAAATGGTACCTAATTGTAACTCCCCCTTGTTAAGATCATCTCCATCTAGAGCCGGCAAAATGGGTTGGGCCCGTTGGGTTAACCCGCCCCACAGTGCTAAAGAGGTGGGTTGGGTTAAGAAAATTTTAGCCCATTTGGAGGTTGGCCTAGATGGGCTGGCCCGTTTAGGTTGCACATTTTTGTGGGTTGGGGCGGACCTAGGCGGGCTGGTCCGCCTCCTAAAATAAGTTTTTTATTTTATTATGTATTTTAACATTTATTATGTTATTTTTGGGATATTTTGTAAATTTATACTTATAGATGATAAATTTAATATGTAGAAGATTATGTTTATATATTATTTTGGTTGATTAGTGGTAAATTTCAATTTATATGTACAATTACTTACAATATTGCTTGTGAGACCAGTCCCAGTTCCTGATGACAGCCAATCATCCACGTTGGAAGTGGTTCAAGGTAATAAATTATATTCTTTCATATTATAGTCTGTGTGTTATTGGCATGTTGTTTCATATGTTATCAAGATGACAAACTAAAGTATCATTATGTTATATGCGAGGGTTGTTTATGTGCACTTGATGGTACCTATGTTAATGTGCATGTCAATAGGAGATAGAGGAAGATACAAAACATTTAGAAGGCAGTTTCTACAAATGTGTTGGCCTATTGTGATCACGAGATACAATTCTCGTACGTTCTTCCGGGGAAGGGTCTGCATCGGACGCTAGAGTGGAGTTCATGGGTTAAAAATTTCCACACGTATGCTCACTTGATCAATTGTATTTCTTATGAATAACATATAATTAGAATTGCTAAAATGGATAGTCCAACTATTATAGGTACACACTTTGTGTGGCAGGCTACATAAATAGTCTGGATTTCTATCTTCATACAAAGGAGTTTGTTATCATTTGAAAGAGTGGGGGCCTGCTCAATCAATATCGGTCAACTATCAAGAACACTTCAACATGCGTCATACAACGCATGAAACATTATATAATGTGTATTTGGGGTGGTAAAAAAGCGATAGAGCATCTTCGGTAGTACTACATTTTACCCAATTAAGACCCAAATTAGGTTGATTATGGCATGTTTCTTGTTGCATAATTTTATTCTTAATGAAATGGTTGTAGACCCCATAGAGGCCAAATTGGATGATGAAGAAACATAAAATGAGAATCACGACGATAACGAAGATTACATTGAAGGTGTTGAAGCCACTCAAGAATGGTCTGCTCAGAGGGATACAATTGCACAAACTATCTGAGCAGATTATAATGGGCATTAGGACTGCTATGATGAGAAAAACCTGGTTATGTTATCTTTATTATGTTTTTTAGGATCAATTTTTACTATTGCAATGTTTAATTGAAAGTTATACGCTTAGAATAGTATTATAATTGTTTAAAAAGTAACATGTTTATTAAAATACTAATGTGTAAATTAAAAAAGTTAAAAAGAAAAAAAAATATAAAGAGTTTCTGCAGCCATAAGCATTAGTGTAAAAAAAAACAGACATATGTATACAAAAGGTACACTGTATATACAATATACTTATATAAAATACATGCAAACCCCGTTGCACATAAATTTGACACAGCCAATAGGGAAGGCGAAATCATCACACTTTTTTGCAACTCTTGTTGTCCTGCACAAGGTTTTTATTAATTTGCAAATAGCCTCCTCTTAACCATTTTTATTCTTTTGTCTCATATCACACAGTCACTTCCGTCAAAAAATATATCGCCCAAAAAAAATCTTCTCGAGAGCATGGTGAACACACGCCGCACCATGAACGCCCCCCACTGACATAATATATGAACAACTTTCTATTGATTAATCTATTATTCTGTGCAAATTAGGAAATATTCGTCATCATATGTTGGTTACTGAAAGTAAATACATATCCTATAATGCATGTATGAATTGACGAGGGACATGGAATTTGATAACATATTATATTCTTTGCTCCATTTCATATAATTTTCATTTTCTTGGTTTGTCTTAGCTTATAATGGGTAATTATATTATGGATGTTTTGTTATATGATGTTGCATTTCAGGATGGAAAACGAAAAAGTTGGTGCAAAACGTAGTAGGGGAACGTCAAAAAAACAAACAATCAACCCTTGTTGGACATGGACAAAAAAAAAGAAGAAGAGTGTTGATTGCAACCTTGAAGGAGTTAGTGAGTAAAGGGTGGAAGAGCGGTGCGGATTCAGGCCGACTACTTGAACAAACCCGAGGATGTTATCATGAAGGTATATCCTCAAACCGACTTGAAGGTTGAACTAACATTACATAAAAATGACCACTTGGAAGAAGACATATGGTGCTATTATTTATGCACAACGTGACACTCTTGATGTTGGTTTCAACACTACTATGAACACTCTTGGTTGACAGACGAACAGTGGGATTTCGTTATTAAGGTATATCTCAAGACCAATTTATAATATGTTCACTACTTTGCAATCCAATAGTTGTATTTATTTTAATAAGAGCCAAATTTGTCAACATATTATATATCATTTTGATAAACATAATGACTCAAATATGAAAGGGATGCGTTATAAAGAATGGTCTTTGTTTCTCGACTGGATCAAAGCATTTGGGAAGGATCGCAATGAATGTGCAAGGTGGCAAAAGATGTAATGGATTGGGCAAGCACAATGAACAGGCTGCAAACAACAAATTTGATGCTCAAAGTGGTCATGAATTTGACGATGACAACTACGTCAATCTCGAAGATCCTAATTTTGCTCGTCCTTCCAACAATCATATGAACAAGTCAGAAATGATCCCAAGCCATCGAAAAGAACAAGTCGAAGCAAAAGCGAGAGATGGATACAAGGGACACTACTATGGTTAATATAGATCAAGACTTGAGTCGTTCGACTAGAGATCGTCTCGAGACAACTGCAAAAAGGATTGGGTATGATTGTGATTTGTGTGGGAAGCTTGAGAAAGTGTTTGGATTGTTAGGTCATGTGCTTGACCTAACAACTTTGCAGAAGATAGAAGTTTTGGAAATTTTAGGGGGCAAAGGTCGAGAAACTTGACATTTTCATGGGGTTGACGGAGGATGCTCGTGTGGTTTACGCTTTGCATTTGCTGACACTCAAGGATGGTTAAAAGTGTTGATGTTTTGGTTTAAACTTCTACATAAACCCCTATGTTTTTTGAAAGTTGTTAAGTCAAAATCATTTTGCCTAATGGGTTCGTAATGTAGACATATTTTGTGGAGCCATCATATTATATACAATATTAGATGGACTATTTTTGTAATGACAGTTTTTGTTATTTTGTATGCAGTGGTGAATGGAGAACACTATGAATATTTTTGTTGATAAATATTAGTTCTACCTTGTGTATATATATTGTCACGGCAGTACACTATGATTATGTTTAATTTATTGACAAATATTATATCAACCTTGTGTATATATATTGCTCATGACAGATTCAATATTAATATGACAAATTCAAAATATCACATATGATATGCATCATATAATATGTGGTACTTAAACCTTGATTACAAAGCAATGTCTTGGAGGGCTGCTCACAGTGGTGTCATAAAGCAGGCTAACATAACATGAAAAATGTCCAAGACATTGTGGCTAGATAGTTGGTACAAAACATATATATATATATGTTTAAGGAAAACATATAGCCGATTTGCATTTTGAAAATTTGACGAGTACACATAACATCGTCGGCGATCTACTTCTTACCAAGTGGAGAGTATGTCAACTTGGGTGTGCTGCAGGATGACGCACAAGAGCTCGAAATGTTTTTCTTAGGACTTTCAACACATTCAACATTGATGGAAGACATCAACATAGGCTTGGACAATGGCTTGAAAATCTTGGGTATTTTATCGGTACGAGATTCAAGGCTCACAAGAGCACGACAATCATTTTTTTCAAACCCCTGTAAAGAGTCTTGAGTGTGGTACTCTTTAAAGAGTCTTGAGTGTGGTACTCTTTCTCCAGCAACACTGGGAGACTTGACTTCCACATCATCGTCTGAATCAACAACAACGATAAGGTCCGAGGCGGATTGTTAAACGACAAACAGTAATGTCACACACTTTTAAAAAAAAAGTAAAATAAAATAAATGAATAAGGGTGATAAAAATAAAAATGCCAACAAAAGAAATAAATATAATTAAAATGAAAAGAAAATGATAGAAGGATCAAGAGACTTGTCCTTTTGAATTAAATAAAGCGAAACTTCCTCAATAAGCCATTGATTTTAAATTAATTAACAATAACAGGAATTTTTCTTTAAATAGCAATCATCCATTGCCCCTTTCTCATTTTCATACCACACAAACTTACCCCATTTGAAGAAAAGAAGTAAGTCTCTCTCTCCCCTTTTCATTTCCGGTCACCTTCCCCGACTCCCTAACTCGCCGACAACATGGCGGCGCTGCCTCCGTCGTTGGAATTTTCCTTCAACCACCCTTAACTTTCTATACATGAAAATGATCCCCTCAACTCACACATCATGAATCCACCACTCCTTTCTCCATCTGGTGAACACCGTCATCGGAAATCAAAGCTCAAAGCTTGACTTCCGTCCATTTCGGCGTCGGGACTCACCTTCGACGCCATCGCGAAGCTTTCAACGAGGGGAGCAAAACCCCTCTGTTTGTTTCGCGGTCGGACGCCGGGAAACCCATTGATTTAAGGCTTAAAGCCAAAGAAAATACTGCATATTTAAAATATTTTTTGTTGGGATATTTTAGTTTTTATAATTTATGCCAAAACATTATTAACTTGTGTTATTCAAGCTATTTTACAGATAACAAGTTAAGGGGAACGAAAGAACAAATTGAGGGGGAACTCACGAAATCGGAAGAAGAAGATCGAGATCGACGAGGTCAGGATTTAGAATGATCGAGATCGATGAGTTAGATGAGTTCGAGTCAACTCGATGATTTATGCAAACCGTAAGTGAAGAAAAGCAAAAGCCAAGAATCGTAAGAGAATGTTGCAGATCGTAAGATGAGCAAAAGAGATCGATCAAGATCGACGGATCGAGATCAGATATGAAGATGAAAGCAGACGAGATCGATTGAGATCGACGCGGATCGAGATCGATATGATAACTGATATGCCAACCTCGACGGGATGGCCTCGAGCGCTATCCCGAGATGCCGAATCAAGAAATGATGATTTGTTCACGAGCTGATCGTGATCAGTAAAAGAAGAAATCGATAGCTCGAGTCAATGTGACCGAGGGTCGTAATAACTCGAATCAAGAATTTGAACTCAAGAAGCTCGAAAGTGTCAAGATACTGATCGTACAAGGTCCGTCAAGAGAAGTTTGCTGAATCAAGGAACCTGAGACTCAGATAACCTGAAGGCTCAGATAACTCAAGGCTCGAGATAACTCGAAGGCTCGGATAAACCGAAGCTCGGATAACTCAAGGTTCGAGATAGCTCGAGATAACTGAAGGCTCGGGATAACTCAAGGCTCAGATAACCTGGAGGCTCAGATAGAACTGAAGATCCTGAGACTCAAAAGAAACTGAAGAATATACCCGTTAGATTCAGTTGACGTGGACCAATGAGAGGAAGACGACAACCCTGAAAAAAGCTGCAAAAAGCTACAGAGTAGTATGGATTTGAATGTGATTCTCTCCAACGGTAACATTCAAATCCACACTATAAATACAAGTTATTCTTCATTATCAAAGGTGGAAGAGTGGTGGAGAGTGTGAGAATGTAGCAAAACGATGCTCTGAGCTAAGAAGATATGGGTTCCAAAAGAGTTCCACCAAGGTCGTGTGCCAGATGATGCAAGTCCTGAAATATGGCCTGATCGTAGCACTGCTAAGGCATTCAACACAACTACAGAGCCAAATCATCGAGCATCTCCACCATAGAACACAGAGTAAGAAATACACGCATATATTCAAGAGTGTTCTACCCTAGATCTAAGCACAAATGCTATATCCTAAGCTTAGAGAGATTTTTCCATCCTTAGCATTAAATTTAAAAAACAAATGTAAGGAAAATCTCAACCTAGTTTGAAACCAAACAAACCTTTACCTAAATGGGTTTGAGTTAGGTTAAGTTTGTCACCGCAAGATTTTCGGACTAGGATTCTAGTTTTTGATTTTTGGGTTCGGTTGAGTGTGAACTCGGTAAACATCTATAGGCAATCCCGTAAGGGTGATAAGTCCTGTTTGAGTGCGAACTCGGTAAACATTTGTTGGGTGTTGGACTAACACATAAAACTTAGTCCAGTTGGTTAAGTTGGTGCCCCGAAAGGGAAGAGTGGATGTAGGGCGGGTTTCGTCTGAACCACTATAAAATCTTGTGTGTTCTTTACAGCTTTATGTTTATACTTGTCATATGCATTCGATTATAAGCAAAATAGCACACATCGTTCTTAAAAGCGAAAAATTTGGTATCACTCTGCCCTCACCCCTATTTTATATGCATCGCATGACATGTTTGCTTCCGCACGCGCAAAATGGGTTTTTCGACACAAAACTCGGGACCTTCAATTGGTATCAGAGCGGGTAGTTCAAAAGGTCACTGTTTTTCAAATGCGAACATCTGATTTGATACCAACAATTGGTATCAGAGCAGGAGTTCAACAGATCACAGCTTTCAAAGTGACCACCTGAACTGATCTTTTTAAAACAAAAACCCGATCTCTGTAAATGCATATATTTTAAATGTTTTGGCATCACTATCAAAAAGGGGGAAATTGTTGGGATATTTTAGTTTTGATAATTTATGCCAAAACATTATTAACTTGTGTTATTCAAGCTATTTTACAAATAACAAGTAAGGGGGAACGAAAGAACAAATTGAGGGGGAACTCACAAAATCAGAAGAAGAAGATCGAGATCGACGAGGGTATGATTTAGAATGATCGAGATCAGATGAGTTAGATGAGTCCGAGTCAACTGGATGAGTTGTGCAAAAACCGTATGAAGAAAAGCTAAAGCCAAAGAAATCGTAAGAGAAGGTTGCGCATCGGAAGAGAAAGCAAAAGAGATCGATCAAGATCGAGGGACGTGATCGAGACCGGATATGAAGATGAGCAGATGAGACTGATCGAGATCAGACGTGATCGAGATCAGATATGATAATCTAATATGCCAACCTGATGCAGATGACCTGATGTTATCCCCGATCTTTGTCAGCGAAGAATGATGATCCGATCGGTCCGTGATCAGATCGGCAAAGAAGAAATCGATAGCTTTGAAATAATGTGACTCGAGGATCTAATGTTCAACTCAAGAGCTTAACTCAAGAAGCCCGAAAGTGTCAAGATACCGACGCATAAGGTCCGTCAAGAGAAGTTCGGTCAATCAAGGAACCGAGACTCGAGATAACTCAAGGCTCGGGATAACTCAAGGCTCGAATACGAAGGCTCGGATAAAACGAAAGCTCAAATA
Source organism: Stenogyne calaminthoides (assembly GCA_037126765.1). Lineage (NCBI taxonomy): Eukaryota > Viridiplantae > Streptophyta > Magnoliopsida > Lamiales > Lamiaceae > Stenogyne > Stenogyne calaminthoides. The sequence goes on along the minus strand of JBBCBC010000002.1, from coordinate 12,724,358 downwards.
ACCTGAACGTTCAGATAGCTCAGATAACCTGAAGGCTCAGATAACCTGAAGGCTCAGATAAACTGAAAGCTCAAATAACCTGAAGGTTCGGGATAGCTCGGTTAACTCCGAAGGCTCGGATAACTCAAGGCTCGGGGATAAACTGAAGGCTCGAGATAGAATCAAGATCCGAGACTTAATAAATCGAAGAATATAGCCGTTAGATTCAAATTTGACGTGGACCAATGAGAGGAAGACGACAAGCACGAAAAAAAGTGCAAAAAAGCTCACGATTGTAGTATGGATTTGAATGTGATTCTCTCCAACGGTAACATTCAAATCCACACTATAAATACAAGTTCTTCCTTCATTATCAAAGGTGGAAGAGTGGTGGAAGAGTGTGAGAATGTAGCAAACGATTCTACAGAGCTAAGAAGATATGGGTTCGATGGTTCCGGCCAAGGTCGTGTGCGGATGATGCGAGTCCCCGAAATATGGCCCGATCAGTAGCATGCGGTAAGGCATTCAACACAACTACAGAGCCAAATCATCTAGCATCTCCACCATAGAACACAGAGCAAGGAATACACGCATATATTCAAGAGTGTTCTACCCTAGATCTAAGCACAAATGCTATATCCTAAGCTTAGAGAGATTTTCTCATCCTTAGCATTAAGGCTAAACAAATGTAAGGGAAAATCTCAACCTAGTTGGAAACCAAACAAACCTCTACCCAAATCAGTTTGAGTTAGGTTAAGTTTGTCACCGCAAGATTTCAGACTAGGGATTCTAGTTTCTTATTTCTGGGTTCGGTTGAGTGTGAACTCGATAAACATCTATAGGCAATCCCGTAAGGGTGATAAGTCCCGTTTGAGTGCGAACTCGGTAAACATCTGTTGGGTGTTGGACTAACACATAAAACTAAGTCCAGTTGGTTAAGTTGGTGCCCCGAAAGGGAAGAGTGGATGTAGGGCGGGTTTCGTCCGAACCACTATAAAATCTTGTGTGTTCTTTACAGCTTTATGTTTATACTTGTCATATGCATTCGATTATAAGCAAAACAACACACATCATTCTTAAAAGTGAAAAATTTGGTATCACTCTGGCCTCACCCCTGTTTTATATGCATCGCACGACATGTTTGCTTCCGCACGCGCAAAATGGGTTTTTCGACACAAAACTCGGGACCTTCATTTTTCTTTTGAAATATAGAAACCATCACCTTCGTTTTTATATTATTTTCCTTGTGTTATGGTGATTTGGGTGTGATTTGTTGCTATGGTGATTTGGGTGTGAATTGTTGTTGAGAAAGGGTTAAAAAAAAGATAAAATGGGGGAGGGGAAGGCTGTCGGACGCGAATTTCCAGCGTACCGACGCCGGGGAGATCGACGGAGGGACGCCGGTCTCGTCCTTGACCGGCGACCACCGTCGGTCATCTTTTGGGGAAGGTGGGGGTTTTCTGTAAAATTTAATAAAACAGAGGGGATGCTATGAAGAATTCGATTATGTTCAGGGGTCAAAATGCAATTTTAAAGTCTCTGGTCAACTGACCAGTCAAACGGTCAACAATCAATCCTTTAAGGAAAATTATAGTTTTACCACTCTTAATAAAACGCTTGTAGAATCTTCTTTTTTCGTCCGTTTTAATTCAAACAAATTCCAAACGACTTCAAATTGGAAAGGCTATCTTAAGGGGCAAATTTAATCACCAAAGGGTCTTGGAAAATATATAGTGGTCATAAATCCTATAATCGAGAAGGAAGTCCCGAACAAACCTTTTAAATAAAGAACCATATGAATCTCCTATCAACCTACCACACTTTCGACATTTTCAAGAGGATCCGCGGACGCCGACATTGCTTAAAATTTTATCCTTCTCTCTATTTGTGTTACTCATACTATCCAAGATGAGGGTAACTTTCACGCCTTATTTAGTCACGTTTTATTGTCATTATTATATCCATTATGTATGATATACATCTGTGTTATTAATATTATGCGATGCATTGAATTGCTCAAGTAAAGTTTAACTATGAAATTACGATCATGATGGATTATGGACTCCCCTTGGTCTCAATATAAAGACAACATAAAATGATATGATATGATGTGACATGAAATGATTAGAACTGGTATAATACAACATATGTTATATAAGTTATACAGGTATTGAGCATATAGGAACATGGTATTAAGCGTATAGGGACATGATATTGAGCATATAGGGACATGAAATTAAGTGTACAGGGACACAATATTGAGCATACAGGGACATGAAATTAAGCGTACAGGGACACAGTACTAAGCACATAGGGACATGGAATCAAGCATACAGGGATACGGTACTCAGTATACATGGACATGGTACTAAGCATACAAGGACATGGTATTATGAAATCATGATATGGTACTTATATATGATATACGGTTGGGAAGTACGAATGATGAAATATGCACGTAATAAGGGTATTTTCACGATAAGATAATTCCAATTAAACATATACTCTTCGAATACATGCATATTATATGAATAAAACCTTTTTCCCAAATTTAACATGCGACTTGTATATTCTCGAATATTTCTCTTCATGCATCGAGAATTTACGAGAACATAGTTTCATACATGCTTATCTTAACCGATCATTTACGAATGTGTGGTCTTGGTCAAGTTTTTCATAAATTGTGCAATTTGAGGTGATTCCCCATCGAGTGTATATTTTAGACACTCACCCCAACAATTAAAATATTATGTAGGTTGATGGAGTTCGGGCACGGAACGCGCAATGGAAGCAAATGAGTACAATTATTCAAAAATGTGTTAAACTTTATGAATCGTGACGCCTCAACCCCAAGCATTCTCTAATATAAATTTGGGGGCGTTACAAAATACTTGTGCTACGAGCTAATCGTGATGACTTAAATTGGGCATGTCATATTCATACTCAAAAAGAGATTTTAAGCTATTGAACATAACATCTCCTTTATGGTAGAAAGCTTTTGCAAACTCGTCTGCCTAATATAATTTGTGAATGAATTAAAATGCAAAATGATACCAAAAAATTGTTACTTACAAGTGTAAGTTAAGTAAAAATAATTACGTATACATTAAACATGTCCTCCCACTTCGTCACATAGATGTGATTGTGCTTACCATTCCACCAAGCACCTTCAACATCTAGCATGGACTTGAGTATAGCGTAGCACTTTTTAAGCAAGATCTTGAGAGCTAGAACATCGTCACATGTGTACTCTTTGTCCATCATGACGTTGATTTAAGTCTTGAGCGCCTTTTAGCGCAGTGAATTTTTTTCACTATTAACGTCCCAATCTCCGGTTTTCACATTGCCCATGAGAACACGGATGAAGATTCTAATAGTCTCCTCGTTCCACTGTCCTTCATAGAAATAGTGCTCTTGTGGTTCAATAGAGTGGAAACTCATTTTGTTATGATGCTGAAATTTGGATGTGTTTTGGTGAGTGTAGTGGTATTCCCATACAATGTTATATAGAATACTAGGACATGGTTTAGTGTCAGGTTGACTTGTAGTTAGTAAAATGGTGGTTGATAATATATACAAATAGTCCACAACATTGAGTAATCACTTCAATGATAGAAGTATGTTGTCACAACATCAAGTTTTCAATATATCCTTTGCAAGATTTTATTGGTACAACTGATAAATGCAACGAGTATAGTAAACATCATGTAAATGTTGTAAATTGTTATTGTATTTCAAATGATTTATAAACTTGTTTTATTTTATTTTTAATTGATTTGGACTTAGTCTTTTATTAAACTAAATCTTAACATATATAATGAAATTTTACCAAGTTAAAAGTGAATATTCCCACTTATCTCTTTCTAAATCACATTTCAAAGCTTATCCATCAATTTGAGTTTGCTCCTTATTATTTGTTGAGTAAACAGCGTGTTATATCAAACAAATAAAATCTCAAGTCAATATTTTGGTGGATATTTTCTTCCCTTTCGCAAGCATAATTCTCGGTCAATAGATTTATTATATTCCTATTTCCATGCATAAAAATGTGTTCTCTCATTTCTTTTATACGTGAGTTTGACTGTAATTTCAGATGGAACTGGGACGTAATTTTCATACTGAATAATTTATTCCTTCATTCTCTTATTGTTGGATTTATATTATTTTGTTCTTTCCTTATCCTGGTTTTATCCTGAACACCTTATTGAATCTCGGAGAGATTCTTAAAGTGTAAATCATGGGGACGGTCGTTTTTTTGCACACCTCAAGTGAGTTTCCTTTGTTACTTATTAATTATATTTTCCTATTCTTCTTTTGATTTTTGAATTTTTTCTAAAATTTCCAACAATCTTAAAGATTTACAATCCTAAAATACAATTAGCCTTGCAAACAAATTTAGTATTGTATCCTTTCGTGATTAACAGAGATGGGGCGGTGAACCAATTCAATCTCAATTGAGGTCATCGATAGAGTCGTTTAGGTCCACCGAAAAAGAGGAGAAAAGACCTGAGAGGTTAGCGAGATGTTAGCAGAAAATGCACACTTTTACTTCTCACATTCAAATTTCAAGGTACAATTTTTTTTTTCAATTAAATATTGATATTTTCTGCTTAATTTGGGTTAAATAGCGTTTTAAATTTTGTGGATAAAATTTTCTCCTTGAATTCTTGTGAAATTACATAGCTTCCTACGTTGACTATAATTTCTTTTGTTGAATGTTTAGTGATTCTGGTATGAGGTTATTGGTTGTCTATATTATGTTTATAATTGTTCATTGGTTTTATAATTTAATTGTGTGTGTATGGAGATTAAGGGTTTAGTTGACTTCTAAAATTATTAGTTCATTTTTCTTGAATATAAGAGATTTATGATGGAGGTCACTTAAAGATTAAATAAGTGGTAACATAGACACTTCAAATTAATCTATTGAAGATCAAATATATTTTCGATTTACGTTGTATTTGTGTTATTGTTCAATATGCAAATTATGTGGGTTTAATTTTGGGATCAGACTCTGCATAATTTTTTTTATTTTTAATTATTCATGGGCTTTTGGTTAATACTACTTTATTATTTGAGGAATTTGTATTCAAGGATTATTCTATAGTTTGTATAAAATAATCTTGACTGCAATTATGATTTCACATTTTTAAAAGGAAAAAAAAAACGATGATGTTTGCGGTAAAGAATTGAGGATGACATGTCTAATGGACTTTTGGAAATTTCCTATAAAATGTAGGGTTTCATAGTCTCTTATGGTATGTGGGAGTTGTTGGTTTTTGGAAGAACATCTATGCAAAAGGTATAGACTAACTTAAAATATTAAATGTGTAAGATTGTCTGCATTCCTACATTCACGTGGTCTTAAATTTCATCAGCGTTGAACATTCATTCTAGAATTCAAATTGATGCATCACTCATATTCTATTTATTTGGATGTTAAATTTTGCAATGAATTTGATGATCTAAAATATTTAAAGTGTGGGGATATTTTGCGTAAATTATGTTATTCATTGATTTCTTATGTTGAAAAGTATGTTAGATACAATACAGAGTTGATCATTTTTCTAGGTGAAAAAAAATTTTGCAAATGATTTTTGTCCTTACCTTGTTAAGAAGGATTCCCGAAATTTTTCAAATTATAATATTTTAAATGATTCAATATTTTGAAAGATTTTTTTCTATTGAAATTGAGTTTTAAAACAAAAATTAAAACATACATTTTAAAATGATTTATCATCATGTTGTAAATCTATTGGTTATGAATGGATTTTCAAAATAGTTTTACTCAAAATAAAACTTTTACTATTATTTTGACACTGTTTCACAAGTGTCTATAATTTCGTTCATTTGAGATTTAATTAAATTATCTTATGTCTACATACTTTTTATTCATCAAAGGGACGTCAAAACAATTATTAAATATAGATCTATATTATGAGATTTATACGAGTGACATGAGAAATGTGATTAAGTTTGTCATCTAGTAATTTTACTTCTCTTGAAGTAGATAATTGTGTATATCAAAGTGATCTTGAGAATTTGATGCACAAACTATAATTGTTAAATATATTATGGTGTTAGAGTTTTATGCTCTGAAATTATCTGGCAATGAGGCCATGAAGCTAAGAAATTGATTAGCTTCTACTTCAATTTGATGGAAAATCGACATTCTGTGGTCGATGCTTTGTGATTGATAAGAAGCAATAACCATTGTTAAGAATTAATGGTAAAATAGACATATTCGTATACGAAATAAAGTGGTTAACCAGTTGGTAGACGATGAAATGATTGACTAGTCTTAATTGAAGAGGAATGAGATAAGTCAATTCAAAATTAACTTGGTGGGAATTCAACCTTTGTGATTGAAGATCCTATGAATAAGGTTCATATGGGTAATATTAATTCTGCTAGCACCTAAAATTATATCCCTTCCTAAAGTGTGTGGTGATTGACTACAAACGATTCCTAAAGTGTGTGTGGTGATAAACTGCAAATGGACAGGATAAATTAAAATTTGTTAAAGAGTCATAGCCCTTTCAGGTGGTATATTATTTGCAGAATATACTTTGATGAACTCACCTATATGAGTGTGGAGTGGGACCGCTCCTATGAGACCGTGGCTAAGTTTTCTATAGCATTCATGAATAACCAGACACACGCATGATCTATTCGCGCACAACCGCGTTGAACAACAAAATAAACGCAAGTAATGTGATGGGTAAACAATTTAAGTTACAATAATGAGTCGTTAGTTCATAGAAGTTATATGTTTCACCAATGTTCAGTAATTTATACCTTATCTTTCTAGGTCTGGTTCATAGTCTTGACATCAGATTCGATGCATTGCATAGTCCTGAGATACCAATTATTATTTATTTTATTTTGATGCTTTATAAATCTTATTCTTTGATGCTTTACAAATCTTTTGAAATAGGTGGGGATTGTTGAAATTGTATTGTATTTCAAATGATTTATAAACTTGTTTTATTTTATTTTTAATCGATTTGGACTTAGTCTTTTATTAAACTAAGTCTTATCATATTTAATGAAATTTTACCAAGTCAAAAGTGAATATTTCCACTTATCTTTTTCTAAATCACGTTTCAAAGCTTATCCATCACTTTGAGTTTGCTCCTTAATATTTGTTGAGTAAACAACAAATATTTTCTTCCGTTTCGCAAGCATAATTCTCGGTCAACAGATTTATTATGCATAAAAAACGTGTTCTCTCATTCCTTTTATACGTGAGTTTGGCTGCAATTTCAGATGGAAATGGGACATAATTTTCATACTGAATAATTTCTTCCTTCATTCTCTTTTTGCTGGGTTTATATTATCTTGTTGCTCCTGATCCTAGGTTTATCCTAGAAGACTTATTGAATCCTGGGGGATTGCTAAGTGTAAATCCTTAAGGACAATGCATTTTTGCACGCCTCAAGTGGTGTTGGTCCCGATTTGAAAACCCATGTGTGCGGAAAATACCATGTAATGCATATAAAACAGGGGTGAGAGCAGAGTGATTCCAATTTTTTGCGTTTTTAAGCTCATGTGTTGTGTTTTGCTTAATCGAATGCATATGGCAAGTAAGAACATAAAGCAGTAAAGAACACACCATTTTATAGTGGTTCGGAGTCTAACTCCTACATCCACTCTTCCCTATCAGCAGGGGCACCTACTTAACCAACTGGACTTAGTTTAACATGTTAGTCCAACACCCAACAGATGTTTACCGAGTTCACACTCAAACGTGACTTATCTCCCTCACGGGATTGCCTACCCTCCCTTTCGGGATTGTTAGATGTTTACCGAGTTCACACTCACCTACAAACTTATCCTACCAAACTGATTTGGGTAAAGTTTGTTTGGTTTCCAACTAGGTTGAGATTTTCCCTTACATTTGTTTAGCCTCAATGCTAAGGATGGGAAAATCTCTCTAACCTTAGGATATTACATTTGTGCTTAGATCTAGGGTATAACACTCTTGAATATATTTGTGTATTTCTTGCTCAGTGTTCTATGGTGGAAATGCTAGATGATTTGGCTTGATGGGTGTTTCACACATTTTTCCACACGGAATAATGAAGGAAGAACTTGTATTTATAGTGTGGATTTGAATGTTACCGTTGGATGGAGTCGCATTCAAATCCATACTATTCTGTAGCTTTTTGCAGCTTTTTCAGGCTTGTTGTCTTCCTCTCATTGGTCCACGTCAGCTGAATCTAACGGCTATATTCTTCAGTTTCTTCTGAGTCTTCACGTTTCTCTGAGTCTCAGTGTCTTCAGTGACATCCTGAGTCTCCAGGTCTATCTGAGTTTTTAGGTTTATCTGAGTCTTCATGTTTATCTGAGTCTTCAGGTTTATCTAAGTCTCAGTGTCTTGATTATTTACCGAGTTTTTTGATTTACTTCGAGTCTTGATTACTTCTTGAGTCTTGCCATTTCTTTGAGTCTTGATTTTCTTCTTGAGTCTTGATTTTTCTGGAAGTCGATTTTCTTCGAGTCTTGATTTTCTCGAGTCTCAGGATATTTCTACTCAGATTCTTGATTCGAGACCTCTCTTCAAATAACCTTATACGATCGGGCATCTCGACACTTTCAACTTATCGAGTTTGGCTCTTCGAATTCGGACATCCGACCCTCATGTCACTTTTACTTATCGACCCTCGAGGTCACTTATTTCAGTTATCGATTTCTTCTTGCTCGATCGATCATTTCGGCGACGGATCAACACATCTTCAGTCAACATCTCGGGGATAGCATCAGTCAAGATATCGGTTTATCGCATCGATTAGTACATCGGTTAGCATATTAGGTTAGCATATCGGGTTAGCTAATCTTGATCTCGATCACGCCTCGATCTCGTCGGTCTCATGCTCGCCTCTCTCTTGATACGCAACCTCCTCTTCCTAATTTGGTCATCCGATCGGGTATCCGGATTCCGATCATTAACTTAGCTTTTCTTCTTACGATTTTGCTCGGCTCATCGATTAACTCCCGAACTCATCTCTTTCATATCCGATCTCGATCGGTCCCCAAAAATCTCTTTGCCTCGTCTGATCTCGATCATCTACGTCTGATTTCGTGAGTTCCCCCTCAACTTGTTCTTTCGTTCCCCCTCAACTTGTTATTTGTAAATTAGCTTGAATAACACAAGTTGATAATGTTTTGGCATAATTCATCAAAATTAAAATATCCCAACAATTTCCCCCTTTTTGATAGTGACGCCAAAACATTAAAAAATATGCATTTACATAGATCGGGTTTTTGTTTTAAAAGATCAGTTCAGATGGTCACATTAAAAACTTGTGAACTTTTGAACTCCCGCTCTGATACCAATTGTTGGTCCCGATTTGAAAACCCATGTGTGCGGAAAATACCATGTAATGCATATAAAACGGGGGTGAGAGCCGAGTGATTCCAATTTTTTGCGTTTTTAAGCTCATGTGTTGTATTTTGCTTAATCGAATGCATATGGCAAGTAAGAACATAAAGCAGTAAAGAACATAAGATTTTATAGTGGTTCGGAGTCCAACTCCTACATCCACTCTTCCCTATCAGCAGGGGCACCTACTTAACCTCCTGGACTTAGTTTAACGTGTTAGTCCAACACCCAACAGATGTTTACCGAGTTCACACTCAAACGTGACTTATCTCCCTCACGGGATCGCTTACCCCCTCCCTTTCGGGATTGCTAAATGTTTCTGGAAGTTCACACTCACCTACAAACTTATCCTACCAAACTGATTTGGGTAAGGTTTGTTTGGTTTCCAACTAGGTTGAGATTTTCCCTTACATTTGTTTAGCCTCAATGCTAAGGATGGAAAAATCTCTCCAACCTTAGGATATTACATTTGTGCTTAGATCTAGGGTAGAACACTCTTGAATATATTCGTGTATTTCTTGCTCAGTGTTCTATGGTGGAAATGCTTTAGATGATTTGGCTTGATGGGTGTTTCACGATTTTTTCCTGCGGGAATAATGAATGAAGAACTTGTATTTATAGTGTGAATTTGAATGTTACCGTTGGATGGAGTCACATTCAAATCCATACTATTTTTTGCTTTTTCTTGACTTTTTCGGGCTTGTTGTCTTCCTCTCATGGTCCACGTCAAATTTGAATCTAACGGGCTATATTCTTGATTTCTTATATTCTTGGGTTTCTCTGAGTCTTGAGGTTTCTCGAGTCTCGGTGTCTTGATGACATCCTTAGTCTCCAGTCTATCGAGTCTTGAGTCTATCTGAGTCTTCATGTTTATCGAGTCTTGAGGTTTTCTCGAGTCTCGGTGTCTTGATTATTTATCGAGTTTTTGATTACTTCTCGAAGTCTTGATTACTTATCGAGTCTTGATTCATCGACTCTTGGTTTTCTTCTTGAGTCTTGATTTTTCTCGAGTCTTGATTTTCTCCGAGTCTTCAGTTTTCTCCGAGTCTCATGATATTTCTACTCAGGATTCTTGATTGGCCAGACTTCTCTTGGCGGACCTTATCGTCGGGGCATCCGACACTCGGGCTTCTTGAGTTCGGCTCTTGAATTGAGACATCGACCCTCATGTCACTTTTACTTCATCAACCCTCGAAGTCACTTGACTCAAAGTATCGATTTCTTCTTGCGATCGATCGGCTCGTTGATCGAGATCAACACATCTTCAGTCAACATCTCAGGATAGCATCAGGTCAACATATCAGTTTATCTGCATCAGATTAGTACATCAGGTTAGCATATTAGGTTAGCATATCAGGTTAGCTAATCTGATCTCGATCACGTCTGATCTCGATCAGTCTCATCTGCTCCTCTACTGATCTGCAACCACCTCTTCTGATTTGGTTATCTGATCAGGTCATCTGGTCTTGATCGGTGACTTACTTTTTTCTTCTCTTCGATTTTTGCTCATTTCATCGGGTTAACTCCGAACTCATCTCGATCTCGTCGGTCTCATCTGACCTCGTCGATCTCGATCATCTCGTCCCGATTTCGTGAGTTCCCCCTCAACTTGTTCTTTCGTTCCCCCTCAACTTGTTATCTGTAAATTAGCTTGAATAACACAAGTTGATAATGTTTTGACATAATTCATCAAAACTAAAATATCCCAACAAGTGGTTTTCTTTTGTTACTTATTAATTATATTTTCCTATTCTTCCTTTAATTGTTTAAGTTTTTTTAAAATTTCCTACCGTTACTACTACTCTATACGACATAAATGCATCCCTTTGCAAATCCAATGTCTGAATATATAGTAATAAACATCTCATGTGTAATTAATGCAACATATATCACTTACTAAAAATAAACTGATACATGATAACCGTTCATTTTGATGCATATCAACAAACTACAAAATCATTGCTCAAAATTACATAAACCTCTTTTGAAACAAAAGTTAGGTCTAAACAAAATCAAAATTACATACAGAACAATTCTTTGTCTAGTACCAAAATTGACATAACTATATGCGGTAAGCCGGGAATACATTCTAGTAATGCATCCCAACAACGAACCCAACCATAACTAAAGATACTGTTACGGAAATCACTATTATGTTTACAACAACCTAACACCAAATGAAATCTGATGTGTTGGCACTCACAATTCCTGTTTGATCGTTGTTTAATTGACGGAGACGATTTTCACCATTTCTAGATGAATCAAACGTTGCATCTGAGTAAATTGAACATTCCCCTTCAGAATTTGCACTCCTAGAGTTACCAGTAAAATTTTTTGATTGTTATTCATTCGATTAAATTCATCACACCATATAAAGTTTCTTGGGTGCCTTCCATCAACGAGAAATTTGTAAAAATAATGCCCATGGTGTGTAGAAAACACTAGCACATAACAATAGCATAGTACCCCTGCCACACCAACAAGTGGGCGAAGGTAGAAATTGTTCATGGCTGGACATGACCTATTCCTTGCAACTGACAAATTCAATGAACTGAGTCACAGGCATGCATCAAACAATTCATAGGAACATATAATTCACATAACAATGATGTGTGTTGAATGTGGAATAATTGATTAGAACATATAATTCACATAATAAGTTTTCACTAATTGGGGTTTTAGACCCGAACAAACCCCAACAATAACAGTTATCAATTTCAATAAAATTGTTCACAAATCACCACAGACAACTAATCACGCGTCACATATCAAGTTTTGACTAATTGGGATTTCAGACCCGAACAACCCCCAACAATAACAGTTATCAATTTCAATAAAATTGTTCACAAATCACCATAGACAACTAGTCCACGCATAACCAGCAAAAGCTTCTCGCCAAATTGTTCGGACTATACCTATTTCATACCCTAAAATAAATAAAAAAACATTGCCTTTACCAAAACTTTTGAAATTGGTGGAACTGGAGTAAATTATATGAACACATCAAAAAAAATAATTAAGGTCGTGGCTAACCACACACAAGTTTTTACTTTACACACCCGAAATAATTTTATGTCTAAAATGCCTAATGTAAATTGACAATTTATCCTTCGTTTGTATTTTTTATATAATTAATTTACAAATTATTTTACTCAATACATCCTAATCTTAAATTCATAGCATGAGTTGAGGACATAGTAAAGGGCATCCAAGTCAAATCACAATTATCACCCAAAGGGGGGAAAATCCCCAAATCCCATTTTACAACAACACAGTTTGGAGTGACACACAAGCATTTTCCAAATGGCAGGCGGCGGTGGGGGGCCAATTAGGGTACTGAACGTGGCGGAGAAGCCATCCGTGGCTAAAGCGGCGGCCGGTATTCTCTCGGGCGGCGGGCTTAGAGTGAGAGACGGCCGCTCCAGATACAACAAGATCTTCGAATTCAACTACACCGTTGACAACCAGCCATTTCAAATGTCCTTCACTTCCGTTACCGGCCATCTCATGGAGCTCGATTTCGACGATCGGTATCGCAAGTGGCACTCTTGTGACCCTGCCGATCTCTATCATGCCCCCGTCAAAAAATACGTACCTCAGGTAATCTTCTGCATTTGTTCCTTCAAATGTTGCGTTTTCTGATTTCGATGCCATTTTCTTCTCATTTTCTGATTTTGATACGATTTTTCTCATTTCGTTTGAAATGGCTAAATGGAGATACTATGCTCAGACTCTCTATTCCAGAATGTAGCGGTTTATAGTCTCTTAAATCGATCTGTAGAGTAGTGTAATCATGAAGTTCAGGAGCGTATACCCATTCTGGTTCTGGGGGCTTTGACTCCCCAACCCCAAAGAAAGAAAAATAAAAGAAAGAATAGAGTAGTTCTAAAATAATTGTTAATCACAGTTACATTGTGTTATTTAAAGACTTGTTTCTTATATTTCAATATTAATTTTTTATTGATATAGACCAAAAGTCAGTTACGCCCAAACTATTCATCGAGATCCACCTCCGGAAGACTGGGAAAGTACTGCATCAGTTGATGCAAAGTTATACAAAAAAAAAAAAAAGATTGGAAGTTTTGTGATTGCTTTATGTAAAATTTCCATTTTGGATTGTTTATAACTTCTTTTTAATTATATGGCACCTACATTCGTACATGTCAAGATAATGCTGTCCAAGATTGTTGCAGAGAAGGTTGAATTTTTGCTGGGTAAGGGCTATGACATCCAGCTCAGCCTTCATTATATATTCATTCCTTAATTTATGTCCTCTCATTTAGCTTTTGGGAGCAACATTTGGGTATGATGGATAATATCTGGTTTCTTGGAATGTATGTTGGAATATATTGTCTTCTCTGGACTAATTTTTTTGAGTCTTCCTCCACAAATATTGTGACCCAAATATTGTTCATATAAGAGAGTATCTGTGATGTTTATGTATAATGCAAATCCTGTGCCACTCTCTGTTAAGAGGAAATAGTCATGAATATGATTAATATCTACACAATGAGTGTGTAGTTTCACCTCCAATGATGATTAAACTGATAGATGTTGCAACTCTTTCTTGGTTAATTTAGGACAAATCAGACATTGAAAAAACACTGGAAGAAAGAAGCTAGAAGGTGTCAGTGGCTTATCTTGTGGCTCGATTGTGATCCAGAAGGAGAAAATATAGCATTTGAGGTGGCTGAAGTTTGCACAAGTGCAAATCGAAATCTCAACATCCTTAGAGCTCGTTTTTCTGCCCTAACCGATAGGTCTTGACTGTTAGATGATATTGTACTCTTGTTTATTTCAATTGCTTTATTCATATATATTTGCTTATTGCAAACTGAATTTTTTTTGGATGCTCAGCGAAATTAAAGGTGCAATTCGTACAGTAATTCGGTGCCTTCGCCGGCCTGATAAATTGCTTGCAGATGCTATAGATGTTCGTCAAGTAAGTCACCATAAGCTCATTGCATTTGATTATTAAACAATTATATGAAGGCTTCCTTCACAACCTTATACTTGAAGTTATTTACTTCTACAATGTCAGATATCCTGGTGTATTTATCATCATTTCCCTAATTTATTACCGATGAATGGAGTTGGTCATAGAAACTAGAGACGAGTTGGCTATATAAATTAGAGACCTTCAAAATGCCTTGTGTTGTAATATCATTGGGCTCCTCAGCACAATCTTCCCCCCACATGACACATCTCTAAATTAATAGGAATTCATGGAGTTGATAATGTTTTGCAGGAAATTGATCTTGGTATAGGAGCTTCTTTCACCCGGTTTCAAACAATGTTTCTGAGAGATGCTTTTGTCCTTGATTTCACTACCGATGAAACAAATGTTGTCTTAAGCTATGGTCCTTGTCAGGTAAGATGTGCCCTCATTCCTTGCTAAGCATGAAAACATATATGAAAAGTTAAGATTTTTTTCAGTTGATCATTACTGTTATTTATTCTACAAACTACTATTTTTTACTACATTTTTGTATTTTGCTGTAGTTCATGCTTAATGCTTGGTATGGATGTGTGCAGTTTCCCACCCTGGGCTTTGTCGTGGAAAGGTTCTGGGAAATCCAATCACATGAATCGGAAGAGTTCTGGACTATTAACTGTACTCATGATTCGCAAGAAGGCACTGCTACATTTAATTATTTGTAATTATCATTCAATTTGCAATCATCTTAAAATCAAATTATTTATATTGAATTGTGAAGGTGCTCTCACATGGCAGGCGAGGACATTTGTTTGATTACACATGTGCAACAATAATATACGAGATGTGTATTCAGGAAACCCATTGCAACCGTGAGTCCTTTGGAGAAATGCTAATACTTGAGATTAAATTCATGGACGATATTCGGTTTATTGTGTTCATGAAATTTTAACCTTCAGGTTATAAATGTTAGACAGCAAGAAAAGTTCAAATATCCTCCTTATCCTTTGAGTACAATAGAGCTTGAAAAGCGTGCTTCACGTTACTTTAGAATGAGTTCAGCGCAAGCCATGAAGGTAAGTTTTTGCTTGCCAATAATGTATCATATTATTCTCTTGTTTTGTGATTATCATCCAACATCTTAATTTGAAACTCCAGTGATGAAGCTTTTTCAATGGGTAAATCTTGAACCTCTGTACATTTTCCTATATATAACAAAAAACTGAAATAAATCTAGAGAAAAACTTTGGTTAGCTGTAGCATTAGTCATCTTGGACCTCAAAACTCTACTTGAGCATCCAAATCTGAGGTCAATACCAGCAATTGTCACTAGCATCAATATCGTTACTATCATCAATATTGTCACTATCATCAATATGAAAACCTCTAGGCCTGTTATCCCAGGAACTTGTTCAGAAATACCGTAATGAAAGGAACATACAAGTTTGTTGCTAGGTATTTGACCAAATAGGATCTTCCAGTTCTTATAGAACCTATCACTTAAATTCTCCTAGAGGGGGAAAAGGCCAAGCGGAGCGAAAAGGACAATCAGAACATTTAATTGACTTGACCTTCCAGATCTCTCTATGTTTATATGCAATGTAACTATATCTAATATGTTGACTGGAGAAATTCCCAGTATGGGAGCATTACTTTCAGGCTACCCTTGGGTCATTGACAGTTTCTTTTGACAAAGTAGGAAGCATAAACATTTTCAGGGACAATATATTAAAGGTTCCAGTGTGTTTGCTTGTCTAGGTAGTGCCCAGCATCTACATGTCAATTTTTGTTGTAAATGATGGAAATTGAAATATCATCTAAAACTATTTATATGCGCAACAGGTTTTTTTTCGCTATTTTATCTAAAATTATTTAATAGTCTTATATTTTAGTTTTTCAAGTCATATGCATATCCTTTTGCACAAAATAGGTGGCAGAAGAACTATATCAAGCTGGTTTTATCAGTTATCCTCGTACAGAGACTGATTGCTTCGCAGCGGACGCGGATTTGCATGTACGTAACATTTTTTCACTTGTGGCTTTGAGTAATGTGTTTGGCAAAGGGTGTCGATTGGGATTTCCTGTTACAAAATGATGTGACATCTTCTGATTAAACACCATTATCATTCTTTCAATGCTTAATTGCGGCTAAAATTACGATCTTTGTGTTAATTACAGTTTAATCTAGACAATTGGATAATAGCAAATCAAATACTAACTTAAAAAATTTTTGCAATTGAAACTTCTGGCAGCCCCCCTCTTGCCCAAGTCCAATGTTATTAGGCCCTAAATCATACTATACAGTGATTTATTGTGGTGTTGAAATGTATACTGGATTTAGGGCATAATAACGTCAGACTCAGGCAAGAGAGAGCTACCCAAAAGTTTCAATTGCAATTTATAAAAAAAAAAGGTTTGATTTGCTATTATCCAATTGTCTAGATTAAAGTATAATGAACACATAGGTCGTGATTTAGCTGCAATTAAGCCTTCTTTCATTGCTTTTCTTTTTCTTGACTTCTGTGTCAATTCATATAAGTGGTGTAACCGCAAATGCCACACCACTTTGTAACTGGAAATCCCAATCCCATGCGTGCAATTTTTTAAGGCGAAGAATCATAATCACAGTTATGCAACATACATATACGCGATTATTATTTTGAGGGAAATCTAGATGACTTTTGGTACTTGTACTCTTTCAATGATATAGGGGGTGTTTTCAAAATATTATAAGTGATCGTAATCACATGAATTTTGTGAAAAAGTAAATTTGTGTTTTGTATTTGAATGCTTCTATTTAAATTGATCACCTAGAAAAACTGAAAGGGGTATGTTTCTACCTGAATTTAGCTTCTCCCTAATATTTTACTCTATTCAACTCTTTTATCAAACACTCAACATCTAATTCTTATAAATTTTGCAATCAATTTATCACTTTACTGTTAAGATTTTTTTCTCACAATCACCAAATTAAATCACTTCCTTGAAAGCATCATTTTTTCGCAAACACCCCCTTAATTGTTTACTTAGTATCAACAGAAGAAGAATTGCTAACTTTGTTTGGTAAACCAAAGTGTAACAACCAGAGACATATTCAACAATAATATGACCATTGACATCTTGAACTGTCTTCCTCAGAGTGTCCACGTTCCGTTAAAGTACAGTATGTTTTTTTTTCCATCTAGAATTTCTTCAACCTTGTCTTGCCTGTTGTAGACTATAGTCCAAGAACAGCAAGGACACCCAATATGGGGCCCATATGCCCAGCAGTTGCTAGATCCTGGAACAGAACTTTGGAGAAATCCTAGTAATGGTGGGCATAATGACAAAGCTCACCTCCCATTCACCCAACAAAATTTTCTGCTGGAGAATCTGGATGGAGTCAAGATCACCATGTTAGTACCCCTCTTTGACAAAATTTATTTAATTTGGTGAAATTACTTGAGTAAAATTCATTTATTGTATTGATGATTGCTGATGATTTGAGATTTGGAGACTTTTCTGAGTTTAAATGTAATGCTAATCTGTAACAGAAGGTGTATGAATTGGTTGTCCGCCATTTCCTTGCTTGTGTTTCTCAACCAGCCAGAAGTGCTGAAACCACAGTTGAAATTGACATAGCGGGTGAAAAATTTTCTGCATCTGGAAGAGTGATAATTGCTGTGAGTTTTCTACTTCTTAAAATCTTCTGTAATGTTATTTGTAGTGGCTGCAATATTCATTGGTTGGCAAATATTTCTATGCACCAGTTGCCTTGCAACTCAAGTGCATTTTAAAATGGTATTAGTTGTTTTACTAAAAGGTATTAGTTGGCTTTTGATCTTTGCAACAAACAAACAAACAAACTGAGCTTTTATTCCCAAGTAATTGGGGTGTGCTACATGAACCAATAATAGAATCACATTGGGTCGCATGCAAGAATTAATCTCTGCAGACCTATTGCGTCTGACATCTCCAAACCACCGTAAATGATGTTTTTGATCTTTGCGAATAAACAATAATGTGGATGCAGAAGTGCACACATATGATGGCTACAGTTCAATTTAACTGCTCTCAAAGTTTCAAATAAATATAAATAACTGCCACTCTTCAGATTTCTAGATCCATCTTTGTTTTCATTTCTATTTTGATGCCTACAACTTATTATCAATAATGTTTTAGAAAGCACTCTATTTCCTATGTGAGAGTAAAACCAAACACGTGCTTCCAAAAGGATTATAAATCAATCTACTCTGTTGGTCAACCTGTAGACAACACATTATTATTGTAGCTTATTCTCGGAGAGAATCTAGTTAAAGAATATCATAAGAATATATCAGACGTATTCCGGAAAAGATTCCATATACTTTCTAAGTATAAAATGTATTTGGCAGTCAAAAGATGTACTTATATTAGGGTATCATTAGGTACGTAGCTGCTTTTGAACATATTCCAGCAGATTTTGAGTTTTGACACTCGTATGAGGAAATAGGCTTATTTCTATTGTATTAACATTTTGTGGGGTGGCTCCAATGCACTTCATTGCTCTTTTTTCCACGGTTGATGCTGAACATAATATTTTTTATCCTTTCCTTTGTTATTATTATTAAAAAAAGACAAAAACTCATATGAGACAGTCTCATACATGAGACGGGGTACAACTTAGCACAAATCACACCCACCCCTCCCAAAGTGTTAAAACGCCAATCCCAACTTATGACCCGTCTCATCGTGAGACATTCTCATGTAAGCGTGCCTCTTAAAAAAAATTGGTTTCCTAATGAACATGTGGTGATTTATAATTTCCAGAAAAATTACCTGGATGTATATCGATTTGAATCATGGGACGGTTCAGTGATTTCAACATACCAATATGGGCAACAGGTATTTTATTCATATCACTCTTTATCTGCCTTTTGTGAAGGCATATTTCATTCCTTGTCTAGCATTGAATCTTGATTTAGTCTATTAAGATTCTCTCCTCATTTCATAGTATGTCCAGCTACCTTTTTAGGCATTTAATGGATTTATGCAAAGTTGCTTAATCTATCCTTTCATTGTGCTGCTGGAAGAATCTGATCATTTGTTGATGTACTCTGGTTTCTACTTGATTTTAATTTAAGGTATAGACTTGATGCTTTGATGCATTTTCTTCATTTTTGTCGCTGAAGCATTCAATATGTTTAGGCTATTAAGATTTTTTTCTGGAGTATACAAATTTACCATCCATGATTGTTTAAGTGGCTTACTTGTTGAAAAATCACTGTTTTTTTATCTTGTACAGTTGTACTATAGCTGATTGGTTGTTTTAGGGGGTGTTTGCAAACACAAGCGGAGGAGGCAGAAACACTTATTTTTAAAGCTGCCCCCTCACAGCTTTAACTTCTGAGAAGTGCTTCTAAAACGTGAGTAGAGGTTGCGAACACCCCCTTAATTTCAATCCTTATTGGTTTTTTTTCCAATTAAATAAAAGTATACGACTTGCCAAACTTTTGTTCAGTAAGGATGAAAAGCAGATATGTAAAGTACTTTGTAGTTTGTATTTAAACTGTGTTGACTGAGGATTTAATCTATTGGTTTATTAGAATTTTACTGTGTAAATATCAAAGTAGCTTGAAAGATTAAAAAAAATATCCAATTGGTGATTTTAGAATTCAAATTTAATGCTTGAAGGTTATTGCAGTTTACGCCCACAGCATTAACTCTTGATTCTGGAGTTACCAGACCTCCGCCTCTTCTAAGTGAGGCCGATTTACTGAGTCGTATGGAGGAGGTAATGAATGGATAAATTGCGGAGCAAAAAACATTTTTTTATCCATTCGTCTTAACTTTCAGAAACCCATGAAAAGTATTATAGATTTTCTTTTATCATAATTTATATTTATGTGACTTTTATAGGAGGGTATTGGAACAGATGCGACAATGCATGATCACATAAAAAAGCTTCTTGATCGATTTTATGCCACGAAAGACTCAAGCATGCGTTTCTCGCCTACAAAACTTGTAACTTCTTTTTTCTCACTGATTTTTTGTTTTATCATGACAATAGCATTGTCCCCACCCCCTTCATCTTTAAACAAGACTTGCGTTGCATCAAAAGTTAATTGATATCTGTGTATTTAAATATTAGATGTATGTTTTAGGAATTCAGAATAATAAGATTGCTTTGGGGACTTTGTCTTATGAGTCAATTGCTATATGGCATATACTTCAGTGTCTAAAAAGCCTTATCCTCCTACATCCCAGTCCAGAAACAAAACAGATGAGCTTTTATGGACTATACTTTGACAAATATTTCTATGTACCCGTTGCACATTGCAACTCAAGTACATTTTTAAATGGTATTAATTGTTATACTAAAAGGTACTAGTTGGCCAGTATTAGCTGTTTTCACTGAACAGTATTAGTTATTTTCAACGAACAATATTAGTTATGCACCAATTGCACAGTGCAACTGGTGCACTATACTCTTATGCTTTCTTCATGACATGTAAAAATTTGTGTAACTGATCTGCCTTTTGAGTCTTAAGAACTCATAACACGGATTTTATGCTTTCTTCATGACATATAAAATAGGGATATTTTAGTTTCTTATCTTAGAGTACCAATGTGTGCAGAACTTTCGGAAGCTCCTTGGCATCTTTCTAACTCCAGTCTCTCTTCATGGATTTAAAAGATTTATTTTATTTTTCTCAAGGCTCTAATGTGTAATGACAGCAGTTTGACATACTTGTCTCAGTTTATAAATTTATGAATTCGAACCATGAAGAATATGTATACTGATCAAGTGCCATACTTCTTATACGATTTTTATGTAATTGCAGGGTGAGGCACTTGTAATGGGATACAATGATATGGGGTGAGTTAACCCAGTTAATATTGGTTTTAAGCCTTATATGCACTATGTGATTGATTCCCATTGAGTATTACAAGCCACACGTTGGCTTTGAAATAGAGCATTTCTATCCTACAATTACTAATTCTCATGTGCACGGTTTAAATGTTGATATATTAGCGTGAAATCGTATAGTGTGATATGAATTGTGATAAGAATTTAAATTAAATTTATTTGTCCATATACCCATTGATCTTTTTAAATTTTTATTTGCTAATAGTTTTTTATTGATATATGAATTTTGCCACAAAAATACATATGTGAGTGTCTCACAATTATTTAATTAATTATATAATTTATTGTTTATGCACTAAATTCACCACAAATCCAAATTTATAATATAATATTAAAATTAAAAAAAACTTATATAATAAAAAAATATTAAATTCAACTAATATAATAAAAAAACAATAAGGAATACCTTAGAAAACAATAAAATCCATAATTTAGATCTAAATCTTACTTTTACATATGTAATATGGATATTAAATAAAAGATCGTAAAAAGATGATGAATTTGATATATGGTGTGATACACATAGTTTGAAACGGAATATTTATCAAATTTTAAAATTGTGAGTAAAAAGTTAAAAAAAAAAATAGAAAAAAATCCTGATTGGTTGATTTTGCAAGGCCAAGTCACTCTCCTTCATGGAGAGTGAGGTTCACCACTTTTTGAGCTGATTTAACTTCACTTGCTCAAATAGAGTTTCACTAAATGATTACCTCATTTCTCTCCCACTCTTAATATATATATATATAGATGATAAAACTAAGATTGAACACTTGAAATGCTCTTTTCAGAGCAAATATCCCACTTCTGATTTGTGCTACTACTTAATTGGACCTACATTACCCAAGTATCATATTCACAATTTTTTTCCCTCTTACTCCAAGAGGTTCCTAGAAGGCTGGGAGGCTTTCTTTGTTCAGTCAAGTATGCTGTTTGCTTCATATACTTATCACATCCCATACTTTTAAAAGAATCCAACAAATGTGGTGCAAATCACAAATTCCCAATTCCCAATGGTAAGAGTATTTGAATTTGAATCCCACTTGGTTATGACTGTTTTTTTGCCTATTCAATACTTATCACTTGATTTGAGGTGGGTGGATTTTGGGTGGAGGAATGGAGTTAAGCCATGGTGGATATTAGTGGATGCAAGATCAGTTCGCATTAGTCAGTTGCTATTAAGCCAGAAGAAATTCTTTGCAATAGATTGTTTTTACTTTTTTTCCACTTTATTGATAAAATTGATGCACCAATTTTGTTTGAGATTTCATTTTATTTAAACATTAGCATAAATGGTTGTTTGGTGTTGGCAATGGTACCTATATTCTTTTTGCATGCTAGCATATAACCATTTAAACTCCCATTTAAACAAGCACTTCGTTGATTAAATTGTACAAACTTTTTCAATGATTGGGGTACATAGGACCATATATGAATTGTGGAAGCCACAGCTCCGTGCTAAGATGGAGAATGATATGAAAGCAGTTAAGGGTGGCACAAAGAGCAAGGCTGAAGTTGTGGAAACTTGGGTATAGGAAATGAAAGCCTGTTTTGCGGATGTAAGTTGGTCCTAATTAGACATTATAATCTTTGTAATGTTAATTTTCTTCACTAGAGATCCTATATCTAATATATACTTCTATTGGCTCCTCTAATATTATGGCATGTGACTACTTTGTTATGGTATTAAAAATTCACATTTCTGATGTGGTTGAAAATATGCGAATGTGGAACTTGTAGGTGATGTTTGATTTGAGATTTCAAAACCTGTTTTGGGATTTAGAAATATAAAGACAGTTCTACTTCAGAGTGCTTATATTTTTCTGATTTTGTGAACTCGCATTTATTACTATTTACTTTCGTTTAACCATTTTGTACAGACAGCTCTACTTTTCATTTGTTGCTTCTCTCCATTCCCTTTAGATTTAACTTTTTTTGCAGGCTAGACTGAACAAAGGGAAATTGTTTGAAGCCATGGCTGTTTTCTTTGAGAGGTAAATGTAGTTTTTCTCTCATGAACTAAGGATGTTAGAAGAGAAAGTTGCACCTTCAATGACAAATATCCACTGTCTATGCAGATCAAACAGACCTAATAGAAATGAACAGCAGTCAGTTGGAGAGATTGTTAGGAAATGTGGTCTCTGCCAGGAATCAGATATGGCCCTCAGGAAAAAACCGGTACTTGCGGCTACCCTTTTTAGAGGTCAATGTTGTAAAAAGTCGCATGGGAGTTATCTAGATTCAGTTTTTTCTTATTGGCTTTATACACTGAGAAAGTTAAGGTGATGTTTGTTTTGGGTTTAAGTGACTTCTAGAAATCGGTTTATAGAATCTAGGGGATTTTGAAATTCTGATATATACAAAGGTGCATGTTTGTTTTGGGTTAGGGTGACATTTAACTTAATTGCAAAACAATTGTATTATACTATTATTATAATATTATTGTTGAGTGTGACTGAAATGACTGAGTGATGTGAATTATGATTCAAATATATTAAATTGTAAGGAGAGATAATTGATTGTATTGAAAAGTGTGATAGTGGGTTTATAGGTGTTGTCGTGGTGGTAGTTTTGTAAAACCGTTTTCAAAATTCCGAACTAGAACCGGTTTTAAATTTGAAAACCCAAATCCCGGTTTTTTTAACCCAAAACAAACATCATCTAAGGGCAGTGAATTGGATGTAGCCCAACCTAATGGTTTTCCCATGAGTCCATTCTATTGTTGCATTCATTTAATTATATATATTTGTCAATGCTTCTTGTTTAAATATGTCCTTTTTCTTGGATGTAATACGTTTGCCTATTTGGAGATGCTAACTTTGAAACTGTCTTATTTTCTTTCATGTATAATTCATGCTTCTAGCTCATAGCATGCCAAATTTATAATATGATCTCATTAATTCTAAAGATATATCTCGATATTTTAAGTTTATTAAAAAAAAAATTCTTATTTAATTCCCCTTGTGTTGGTTTTTCTTATTCAATTCTCAGATTATATTTTTCGTAATTATTGTACAAGAATTGACCAAAATTATGTATTACAAAAATTTAATTAATAGTCTTTTATTGTGAAACTAAAGCATTTTTATAATTTGATCCACGTTCCTTTGTTATGTCTTTTAAATCCAGAAGAGATGTTTTCAAAGATAAATCAAGTTATCATATAGCCTCTCCATGGTAATTCTGAAGGGAGACAAATTATAACTCAAAGAACCAATTTATATGAGTGATGTCAAAGTATTTATCTTTATGGTAACTTTCTAAATTTTTTTCTTCAACTTTACAGTGCAGGAATGTCGTCTGGCTTCCGGGATCCATATCAGAAGCCACTGTTACCACAAACATTTGCAGTACCTGCTCTCCAGGTTGCCTATATTGGGTTCTTTTTGCATGGTTTTTTGGCCATTATGTGTTACTTTTTTTATTCTATGTAGTTTAGATAGTGGACTTTATCCTTCTATGTGCCATTATAAGTTTTATGTATTTACTGACATGCTAACATTGTCTGCAGGACCTGTTCACATGATTCAGTTTAAGTTTTAAATCGGCTGGAAATACCACCAGATTTTGATGTTAATCATTTGGGTAAGATTTTGTCCTTGAGGAAATCAGAGATAACTGTCCATTCTCCTGTATAGTGTTGTATGTTCCCTTAAATTTATTAGATATAACTTCTCATTGAAGAATATTAAAAGTACAGCAACCTAAACTGAGTGTTATCACTTTTCAGGCTGCATTGGTGGCTGTGATGATACTTTAAGACAACTAGTGGAAATATGTGGAACTGGATCCATAACAACTCCAACGTTCCTGGTATGTTGAAGATGAGACTTCATGAGAAGTTATCATAAATTTATAGATATACGTTGACAACTACATTGTGTGGGCACTAGCACAGAATAAACTCAAGTTATAACAGTGAAAAATTTCTGCATATTACACATTTTCTTTTTTGTATATGTTACTCATCAATTCATTACAACATTAAATTTCATTAACTATGGGTTCCAGGAAGAGGACAAAGACAAACACCATCCAACACAGCCCAGCAAAGTGATTTTAGAAATCAGGCTGCTAGGCAAACATGGCAATCTACTGATTCTTCTCGGAGTTCACGGGGTCATAATCCACGGCCACATGAAGCTGCTGCACAAGATGGTATGATAACTCTAATTTCACAACTGCAATCTTGCCCCAATTTGTGTATGAGTATATTGCCTCTCTCCCAAAAATAAAAATTGAAATTATATATGATCATTCTTTCATTTTAATTAATGGCACAGGAGAATCTACAACCTCATGCACCTCATGTGGTGCACTTTGCAATTTGCGCACAGCTAATACTGCTGCCAATAGAGGGAGGAAGTTCTACTCATGTCAAGCTCAGGGGTGCAACTTTTTTGTGTATGTCAAATTATGGTTTATCAGTTTACTCTTTAATGCAAATATATTTTATAACATAAAATGTGCTTTCTCACATCTCAATCCAAACACTTGGGTCAGTTGCTCCTTGAGAGTTCTCTTTTACTGCACATATATTTTGGTCATAGCATTCAATTCTTTGTGCCTGTGCTTTTATGGTGTTGTATACTCTTTATTCTGATTTATTGACATCCTTCGGAGCATCTTAACTTGATATCATCTCATAGGGAAATGTTAGTATCAAATGGCTTGTAGTTGATTGTGCAGAGTGTACAACCTCTTTTTTTTTTTTTTAAGGCAAATACTGTGCACCGTGCAACTTAAGTGCATTTTGAAATGGTATTAGTTTTACGAAAAGGTATTAGTTGGTTCATATTAGCTGTTTTCACTGAACAATATTAGTTGTTTTTATTGAACAATGTCAGTTGTTCACGATGCAGCTGGTGCACCCAAATATTACTCTTTTTTAATACCTTACTCTGGATAGATTTTGCCTGATCCGAACCCTGAGAGTAACCATATTGGTGTTATTCAGTATTTTAAACCTTATATCTACACCTGTACACCCTGGAGATTAGGATGCCAAGACAACCAAGTTAATTAGATTTTGCTGAGTGACTATAGTCCTGTTTGTGGTAAAAAAAAAAAAAAGTATTTGATTCTTACGATAAGTTGTGTTTGAAATGCAGTTGGGAAGATATCATGAATGGTGGAGGAACAGGAAGCATTAGCAGATCAGCATCGAATACGAGTAGGAGAGGCGGGCGTGGTGGTAGGGGTGGAGGAAGGGGGGCGCATGATGTAACGTTCATGTCTGCTACTGGTGAGCCCATTTCTGGAAGGTGTTTCGTTTGCGGGGATCCATCCCACTTTGCAAATGCCTGCCCAAATCGTGTGTACTGGGTAGCTTGTAAATCAGTGCATATTTGCCATGGCAGAAAACGGGATTTAGACCTTATCTTATGGTCGGTAATCAGTTGGTATCAGGTTTGTAGGTTTTTCTTGAGCTTGTGGGAGAATGTACCTGTTCACCAAACATGTAATTATGGTTATATTTGCTATGCTCCCAAACCCCTAAAAAAATATAGTAATTATGATCAATTGATGTATTAGTCTTCTGTGATATTGGAACTGATGCAACTTCATGAATTTGTTAGGCAAATAAAATTAGTAGCATGAATTATGAATTAATAAACAATAATTGTAAGACATCTTATGGGAGAATTTTTTTGATATTCATCGATTAGAATGAGCACATACTTTTATACGAAGGGTTAAGCTAATCTATAAATATATAAAAGTAGAAATTTGTCAACATTTTGAGAATGCATCACCTGCTTTATAGGAAAGGGGTGCACTTCACTCTCTAACAAAGAGAGTGATTTAATATCAACCAATAATTTTTGTTCTTTATAGTTTATTTTTATTCCCATTTTTAAAAATTGATATATTTTTGTTAGGAATATATTTTTAATGTATTATATATCATTACACATTACAAGTATAAAATAAAACTAAGAAATAAAATATGAATTTAAATGTTTTTGAAATATTTTTCAATTATTTTGATTATATGAGTTGAACTTTTAGAATTTTTTTAATTTTATAAATTTATTAAATTTAATATCTTTTTAAAATGTTAGTATTGGTAGTAAGTTTAGTTTTAAATAAAAAAATTGTATATTTAATTTTATAATTGTAAGAAATTGACAAATATATTATTTCATAAAATTCATATGTTCATAAAAAATATTTATATAAATTTATATTTACATAAATTTAATTTAAATTTCTATTATAATTCATCATACATTAAGTTTTAATTTTCAAATTGTGTGTTGCACGGAAAAAATACTTGTTAAGGAAAATTATACAACCTTATAAATCAATACCATATACTCCCTCCGTCCCAATCTTGTTTGGTGATTTACTGTGTGCTCGGAGTTTAAGAAAAAGTGATAAAATGTTGGAGTAGAAAGAATTGTTTATTAATATTTTATGTGATAAAGTGATAAAGTATTGGAGGTTGAAAGAATTGTTTATTAGTTTTTTATGTGATAAAGTGATAAAGTGAGTACTTCCATTTAAGAAAATGTGCATTTAAGATTGAGACACATTAAATGGAAAGAATGCAGTTAAGATTGAGACGGGTGAATATAAAATATTATTATGACAATAATAATACAAGTAAATTTTAATTGAAATACAAAGTGGAAAAAGAAATGGACTTATCTAGTGATATCAAATGTTTAATATTTTATATTTCTACCCAAGAAATTAGGCTTGTTTTGCTCAATTTATAAGCTCTTTAAAATAATTTATAAAATATTTAAAAATTTATAAGCTTTATAATTAAATTTGTTTAGTAAAATATAATGTTTAACATTTTTATAAATGAAAGTGTGTCTGCGTGTTTTACAGAGTGTTGTCAAATATGTTATACAAACATATACAAAAACATACAACAGTGAAAGACTTAAAAACACTTTGCAAATGAATTCAAAATTTTGTATAGACTTAGCGAGTAGTGATACAAACAAGGACCTTTTACAATATCCTAAAAGGTATAGTGTAAAACACACAACGATCTATTGACAAGTATGGTAGTGATCCTATTCGACCTAACATACAAGACAAAGAGACCCAGTATTGATTGGAATGTTGTAATACATTCGACCAACACAAATGAATAACAACGACCCTCATACTCCTAGATGCACTAAACACTTGATAGGTTGTGTCTCGGATGTTATCTTCAAGTTTTGATGTTCAATGCAAGCTTGTACTTATAAGACTTCAAACACAACTGCATTTCCCATCCACTAGGGCGATTTGAACGTCTTCACTTCACTATCTTGCATACCACTCAAGATATTCTCATCTACCACTCTTATAATTTGCAACTGCTTGACCGAATAACCACCAAGTCGTCAACCTGCAACATAAGAAACATGGATAATAACATCTAATAATTCGAAGTTAGTGTTAGAAGAAAGAGAAAATTCAGATGTTGTTCCAATATGTGTCACATCATAAATCACAACATCAACAAACTCTCTCAATTTGGTCTATCTACTACAACAAAATTGATGTTAAAAACAACAATTAATATTTGTGTCAGAAAAAGAAACAAGTAACATCCAAAAAAAAACAACCATTACTTAACCAAATTATAGATAAACATAATTCACCAAGCACAAAAACGAGGTGCTTAGGCCCCATTCAAAAATAGGAATGTAAAAAACAGATTTTTAAATCCTAACCATCTATTTGTCCAACAACAATTAAAAAGTACTCCCTCAGTCCTGTTTTAGATTGCCCATTCACTATTTAGCTCGTGTGTTAGCGAACGATTTTTTTATTAGTATATGAAATGATAAATTGACTTTTAAGGAGGTGTAGACTAGATAAGGGGTAGGATTGTCATACCCGAGCATCATCTTCATCAGTATTATCATCAACTCCATCCTGATCAACACCTTGATCATCTACTCCTTCAGAAGGTTGTAGATCCTTAACACCAGCTTCTTGATTTTCTCCACCATAATCACTTGGTCTAGCAGCACCAGTCTTCTTAACATCAGTAGATTCTCCCCCTGTTGGAGTAGAATGCAAGCTCCTCTAAAAGTTTTGGTGTCTCACCATCTCATCAATGTGATTCTGAATAGAATCAATCTGATCAATAATATAATCATGAGAAAAAGTGACCGAAGGTTTACCAACAATATGAGTGATGATATAGGAATGTTGCCAACATGATGGGCAACATTCGATTTTCTCCTTGTAGGGGCAATCATTGGCAAATCAATCACCCTGTCACATACTCTTAACACTGCACAGATACCAAAATTGGGCACAAAACCCACTAATCTTCTCTCCCCGGGGCGTATCAAATTCCTTATCTTCCAAGAAATGTGCAAAACCAGACTTGGATAAAACAGTATCTCTTTTTTCACTATATTTCCCAGCAAAAGACATCATATTATCAAATATAGTTTGATCATAAAACTTATTAAGATTAACAATTTTGTACATCAGAAATGCTTGATCCTTAGCGAGAATTGTAGAGTTCTTTGAAGGCAACCAATTTGTAACAGTTAGTTTATGCATGACCGAATAAAGACTTGTTAAATTTGTAGTAGGAAATTGGGAACCTCAAACAGTATGTTTGCCACCAGTTAACACAGACAAGACTTCATTGATGTTATCAACCCTATCTTCATCCATATGTCTAGTCCTCAGAAACCTATTAATCAACTCAGACCACATTTGGTTTAGTAGATGGGATAAATAGGGATGATAAGATTAGTCTGGATTGCACTGTTCTGTGGCACTAGTTTTTTTGAAAAGATCACTTTGTTTGGTTTGATGGATTAAATTGTAAAATACTTTATTGATAAATTATTCTAGGTGTTTGATTTGAGTGATAAAAGTTAAAATATTAAAATTTATCTAAACTGCCCTTGTAAATAGCAAATTGAAGAGAATCTTCCATCAGAAAGCATTCTTTATTCATAAAAAACAAAACTCCAACGAGAGAGAATTCTTCATCTGCTCTTCCTTTGTCAAAGCATTTTCATCTTTCTCTAATCTCACCTCAATAGTACCATCAGAAGCCTCAAAAGAATCATAGTTGATAAAACCAAAACCACGAGAATTTCCAGTCTCTGGATCTCTCATTATCTGCAAAAGGCACCAATACTTAAAATTCAGCAACAAAAACCAAAATGCATTGTGCCTCAGAAAAACTATTTCCTATTTATCACAATGTAGCAAATATGGCGACACCAACCATAACCACAACAAAAAACAGTGGCTATAATAGCCAAAATGCGACCAAACTGCCAAGGATTTGAAACTCAAGGTAAGTATCCAACTCTTAAGCATGAAAGATTTATTAAAAATTAAAAAACAAAAGAAAATATATTAACTGCCTTGTAATGATGTCAGCACTAATAAAATGGAAGAAGCGGAAAATAAAATTAGTTTTGGCTTAAAATGTTACAGAAACATAAAATGATGGGGCTGGACACACCAAGTAACATAGAAGGATAACAAACAACTAGAGAGAGAGAGGGAGAGGAATGGGGCAAAAACAAAGGAAGGAACAAATGTGTTTACAGCAGCTAACAACATGGAAGGAACACATATGAATACACCAGCAAACAATTCGCCACATTCCATTACAAGGCATTCAAACATAAGAAATGCTAAATTTGGTTAGTGTTATATTAAAATCAAAAGCATACATATTGACACCTGCATACAGAATCATGGTTGTTTGACTTGTTTCTGTCTAGCCTTAATTCGAAAGCCCCTGATTTCGATTAACTTTTTACAGGTATAGAACCCTAATTTCAAAATGCCCCTAAATTTCTGCAAAATTAGTGTTGGGGAATAGTGTGTCCGGATCTATTCGAGGTGCAATTAAATAAAAATTTAAATTGAACAATTATTTCAAACATGAATTAACCTATTAATTCAATTAGCAAATACCAACAAGAATCATGCGTATAATAATTTCACGTAAATTCCAACAAATGTGGAATCTAGAAGTTTAAGAGAAACATACCTCTTGGAGTGACAACCTTTGAGACGATGAATCAACCTAAGTTCCTTCTCAAGTATGTCCCAAGTCCTTGCTCGTAATCCGGTGGAGGATTCACACGAACAATTATAACAAAGGAAAAAAAAAAAAAATATTGCACCACTTTTGTGGATTTCTAATTTTTCCAAGGCTGGAATTGTGTAGGGGATGAAAAATTCATTCCCTATTTATAAGAACTAGGGGGGACGAAAATTTAGTGATTTAGGGCTTCATGGGAAATTTCCTTGTATCTTCTCCAAGATACAATCTTGAATATATCTCATATATTCTATTTTCCATAAATATTCACAAAAGATCTTTTCCTCCCATTCTTATAATATTTTCGAAATCTTTAAGTAAAGAAACAAGATTTGGGATTTCTTGAATTTTATGGGATAATCTTTTATTCCGAGAATACTTATCTTTTTCCATAAAAATATTTTCAAGAAAATCAAGAAAATATTTTCTCTTATTTTCCTTATTTTTTCAAAAATAATAGGCAAAAACTAGGCAATATTATTTTCTTATCCTTTTCATTAATTTGACTTATATTGGGCTACTTGAGGGGCCTTTAGGAGAATTAAGATTGGACCTCCAATGGGATCTGGATTTCTAATATTGAGCCACAATATCATTCAACCCATTAATATTAATTTATTCCACTATAAAATTAATATTGCACTATCCATCTTAATCCATATTATGATAATATGACTCCCGGTTATTATTTCCCGTGTTTAAGATTATTTAGTCCATTAATTAATTAAGCCACTGAAAAGCTTTATATTAATTAATATCTTTTTTCCTTGGAGTAAAGACATCTCAACATTATTATCTATACCGGAACTTAATCCACTTGCAAGATTTGTATGATAAAACTTCTGAGCCCACCAAGGGGACAAATCAGACAAGACCTTCCTTGTACACGTTGCTCTGTATTAAATCTTAGCAATTGTCATGTAATTAATAATATTGCCCAAAATACAAAGTATAGAATCGCTCTCTGATTCTAAACCCAACATAGTTCAAAGCAATAAATACTAATTACACACAATCATATTTAAGTGATAGAGGTTAAGAAATCAACAACCTCCGAGGTCTAATTCTTCATCCCATAAGTCAGTATGGAAAAATTTATCCTCTCTGTAGGTCCTCTTCAGCGCATCACAATGATCTAGTGCAATCTCTTGGTCAAGACAGACCAAACTGAGCTTTGCACTTCAACTTCTACCAATGGAGTGTTCAATTTCATCTAGGTTGTGAAGATGTACTTATTTACAAGGAACTGTTAATGTGATCTTATGTGATCGGATATCACCACATTAACTAAAATGCAATATGTATTAACATTGAACGGTTTGCAATAAATAAATAACATTCATTCATATTTAAAGCAACAATGATAAAACATTTATATTCAGTAAATAAGAGTACATTAGTTTGTTATTACGTAAAAGCATATTTTCACGTATAACCCCAACAGTTAGCCCGTTCTCAGAAATCATGGTCGGAAAGAACAATAGAAAAGGAAAAAGAACAAGTTCATAGTTGTTACTTTCTTACCTTAATTTTCAATCGATTTTTCCGTTTGGATCTGATAGTGTGTGTGCGTGTATTTTCAGAGTATTGTTGAAAATGTTATGCAACATGTAAAACAACATATGACAGCGGAAGTATAAAAACGCAAGCAAAGGATTTCAAAATTTTGTATAGTCTGTAATCCAGACTATACGAACCTCATGGTTAAAAACATCACTATAACAAGTAGTGAGATACACAAGAACCTCTTACAAGATCCTAAAAGGTGTAGTGAAAAACCACACACCAAAAATCAATCTATTCAATCAAGTAACTAGTGATCTTATTCAACCTAAAACTTGATCTAATAAGATAAAATCAATACTGATAGGAAATGTTGGGATACACTCGACCAATACAAATAGACATAGCATCGACCTTCACACTCCACCCACGGTTGTGTCTTGGATGCTACTCTCTAAAGTTTGGAGTAGAGCAAATGGTATTTCACTTTAACTCAAACTTGAATGTCGACCAATGCAATCTATTTATAGATATTCGGACCAACTGCATTGTCCTATCCACTAGGCTTGGATAGCCTTGAACATCTCCTCCACTATCGCCATGGTCTTGGTGTAACCACCCATGATCTTTCTATTCCCACTCCATTCCAGTGCAACCGCTTGACAATATCCAAAATTATTTTCAACCTGCACTGTAGGAAACATAGAAAAACACATCTATTAAAACGGAGTCAGTGTTAGGAGAAATGACAAATTTATGATGTTGTGCAGAATGTTGTCCAACATCTGGAACAACATCCGTGCAACATCAACAGGATCTATGATCTTTGCTCTGTAAACTTCTCGATGGTGAAAATAAATTGAGCTAGAGGGGAAGAATCTGCCCTCGATTAGGGAAGGGTAGTGTTATATATATTGGCATTTTTGTAATATGTTTGATGTAGAAGGGTGTGTTTGTCTGTTTATTAAATATTTGAGGACAAAATTGTATTTACATGTGTTCCCATTATTCACAGAAAAAGCCGGACAACTTAACTTACCCCTACCCTCTGACCATTAGTCAAGCAATTGCAGGATTATTTCCAAAATAATATTGGGCCAACCTCTAGTCATGGGCCGTAATCCAGCAAACCAAACATTGGACTGGGCCACATAAAACAATCTATCAAGGCTTTTCCAGCAAACCAAACTAGGCCTCAGAGTTTATAAAAATGGTGTTGTTCCTAAACCGAACTTTTTCATAATTTGAAGACAAGGTATTCACAGCACTTGATCTCAAATTGACATAAAATTCAACAACCCAATCTATAAAGTATGGTTTCACATATTCCAGTGCAAACAACAGTGACCTTTCCTCTAAAAAATACATCATGTTCATAGATTTAAATAAGATTTCTTAATTACCCTTTTATCCACTAATTACCTTTTCCTAAAACTTCTAAAAATCTTGTTCTTCCTATTATGATAAACCCTATCATTCAGATCAGATTCATAAAGGGGTACCTCATTACCAATGGATTCACTAGTGGTTTGATCAAAAAAATCTGGAACAACATCTTTCTCAGAAGAAGGTTTTGATCCTTCCTCAGATGTTGCCTCGGGTGTTGCAGCAACATCCTCAGCATCAGAAGATGGATCATTCCTCCTCTTTTTTTTCTGGTCTCTCTCTTGGCCATGAGCTCAGCAATGCACCTTCTTCGGAGTCCTCAGTCTCATTTCCACTACCAGAAGCTTTCTCAGGGTTGCATGTCCTTTTCCTTTTCTAATTTTTCAGAATCAGAATCAGCAATAGTGATGGGTTTTGACACAGCCCCATCATTTCTCTTCTTTCTCTCTCCAAAATAATCCACCCACTTTCCTAAAGTTCTCTGTGAAGCTCTTCTTTTGCCCATCTACCACGTCTGAGAGCAAACTGCTTTGTCGCATTTGAACATTCTTCAACTTTTCACCCAAGTCATCTGACTCAGTGGATTTTTCCGAAGAAATTTCAATAGGGTTTTGAGTAGTGGGTTTAACAGCAAGGAAAACATCGACATATTTAGAAATGTTGACCGGAATGGAACCCACCAACACAGTTGGGGGCGAAGAAATGTGAGAATCAACGATTCTTTTCACGATTTCACGAACGAGGGATTTTGGCACATAATCGGGCAGATTGATAACATTTGGGTTTTGAGGTGTTGAAGATGAAGCCGCACCAACACTTTGAGCAACATTTTGGGCACTAGATGAGGAAACCATTTCAACAAGTAATTTTAGTGGATTTTTGTCGATAGGAGGAGAAGAGTTTCACTCTGGGGGTTGATTGTTCGAATCAGGTGAAGAGTTTTCTGAACCCGCCATACTATATATATCTGTCCACATCAATAATTCATACCACTTGGATTAAATTAAGGTTAAATGATTAAGAGTGAAAGAGTAAAATGACTAAAATCAAATAAAACAAGTAAAAATAAAAAATACCTTAACCCTAGTGCAAATACAATGTTTTTAGCTTTCAGTAAGAAAGATCACAAATAAATATCGAACTTAAGTAGAGAAAAAAAAGGAAGTTATCACACACAACATTAGAGAACCGTGTAGTAGTTGTCAGAAAATAACCACCACTAAGTTTGAATGTGGTCGTGTGATAATGTGAAGTAAAAACTACACATGAATTTTTAAATTAAATGCATTTATCTAGAAAATAAAATACAGGTTAGATAATAACAAATTAAAATCCAATATTTAACTCAAAATTGAAATTAGATAAATAATGTTGGTAAAATAAATTCGAATTCAAAATGCTTCACAAAATGTCAGAACACATACATCTCAACACTAAATTTTTGCATGATTTTCATCATCTAGTGTTGCATATTTTCATTTATTTTTCACACAAGTTCAAATTGATCCACTTTTCAAGAGAGTACAACGTAGTAGATAGTTCCGTGCCCCATAATTACTTAGTGGATTATGAACAAAATGATGTATTTTTAATCACCTTTTGAGAAGAGAACATCGTAGTAGCGAACTCTGTGTCTCATAGTTACTCAGTGATTATACATCCAAATTGTGTATTTTATGATACATTTTAAAATATGTATGCCCATGACTCTGTATCTAAACAAGGATTCAAATAGTATAAATGCAACAATATTATCTAATAAACAAGTAAGCAAACACTTAGAAAAAATTGTTATCAGAATCCTGATGTTGTTCCAAATGTTTGTACAACATTTGTTACAACATTCTGCACAAATTTTCAGATAGTGCATAATCCAATAGATTTTCTAAATGAAGAAAACCTCTCATTGTCAAGGGCTTTTGTGAAAATATCAGCGGGTAAATTGCAGAAGTGGTCCTATGTGAATTTTTCATCTGCAGTTTTAGTCTCACGTTATTTTTTTGTCTTTTTTTTTTTTTATGCAGAAATGGTCACATTTGATTTTTATTTAACAATTTTGGTCCCAGAAGAATATTCAAAAAATAAATTTGGTCCAAAAAATTCATTTGTTTTTTGTTTGTAAAATCTTATGGGACCATTTTTAAAAAAAAAAAGGACCATTTTCATGAGGGCAAATTCACATGGGACCACTCCTGCAATTTACCCAAATATCAGCAAGCTTTTTTCAGTAGAAATGTATTCTAACTTCACAATTTTATTCTCTACAAGATCTCTTATAAAGTGATGCTCAATACTTATGTGGTTAGTCAAAGAATGTTGCACGTGATTTTTAGATATATTGTTTGCACTAGTATTATCATAGAAAACCGTCAAAATACCATTTTTCAATCCATAATCATCAAACATATTTTTCAACCAAAGCAATTGAGTACAACAACTTCCAGGAGCAATATATTCAGATTCAGCTGTGGATTGTGATGCATAGTTATGTTTCCTAGTGGGTCAAGAGATTATGTTGTTTCTCATATAGAAATAACCACCACTTGTACTTTTCTTGTCATCAGAATTATCTGTCCAATCTGCATCACTATAGTCAACTAAAGTACGGTTAGTGTCCTTAGAATACCATATACCTAAATCACATGTTCTAGCTACATATCTTACAATTCTTTTTACTTAATTAAGATGTGATTCCTTAGGATTAGCTTGATATCTAGCACATTGACACCCATTATACATTATACATGGTCTACTAGAAGTTAAGTATAAAAGACTATCAATCATTGATATGTATAAAGTTGGATCAACATCCTTTCCAACAATATCTTTACTTAGTTTTTGAGTTGATCCCATAGAAGTCTTCATTGGTTTTGCACTTTCCAAACCAAATCTTTTTACTAGATTTTTAACATATATATTATGTGAAAAGAAATACATTCTTTACTTTGCTTGATTTGTATTTCTAAAAGAAAATTTAGTTCTCCAACCATAGACATTTCAAAAGTACAAGTCATTTCTTTTACAAAACTTTCCAGCATTTTATCATTAGTTGATCCAAAACAATGTCATCAACATATATTTGGGCAACCGTGATATCAATTTCAGTATGTTTGATAAATAAGGTTCAGTTTCTCCTCTCAAATCCAAATTCCAGTAAAAAATCAGTAAGCCTACTATACCAAGCTATAAGGGCTTGTTTAAGACCATAAAGTGCTTTATTTAGCTTATAAACATGTTTAGAAAATTCTGAACTTTCAAAACCCTTAGTTGGCTCAAAATAAACTTCATCAACAAGAATTCCGTTTAAGAAAGCAACTTTAACATCCATTTGATGTAAGTTTATATCAATGAAACATGCAATATCAAGAAGTAATCTTTATAGATTCTATCCTAGCTACAGGAGCCCATGTTTCATCAAAATCAGTTCCCTCAATTTGAGTATATCCTTGAGCTACTAATCTAGTTTTATACCTAACAATATTACCAGATTCATCAGTTTTATTAATGAAAATTCACTTTGTTCCAATTACATTTATATCAGCATTATGTCTAGAAACAAGTGTCCAAACATCATTTCTTTCAAATTGATTCAATTCCTCATGCATAACATTAATTCAATATTCATCATCAAGAACTTCTCTAACATTTTTAGGTTCAATCATAGAATGACAACACTCAAAGTTTGCATGATTGCATATGGATGACATGCAAACTGACCTCACTATATTATTAATATGTATACCCATTTTTCTTCTGGTTTGTACGCTAGTAGTAGCTCACAAATGATTTGATTCGATGGATGACTCTTTATAATCTTTGTAGATGGAATCATTTGAGATAAATTATGTGTATCTTGTGAAAGATCTCTATAATCTGAGTTTTTGGGTAATGTTTTTCAAGAAGAATCTACTTATGGATGTTTTTCAGCATTAGAAGAAGATTCACCTCTAAACTGCTTTTTTATCCTTATCATTATCGTTTTTATCATCTTCTAACTGATTTGTATTGATTTCATAAGTTTTCAAATACAGACTAGTTCATTTTGACTTAGTCTCTTCTAACACATATTTTTGTACAAAAACATTTAGGAACAGTTCTAAAAAATTTATAAACTAATCTTGTTGGATATAGGATCACCAAGTGAATGAGATTCATTAGCAATGTCACTAATTTTCTCATTGTATGATGAAATACTTTCATCATCCTTCATTTCTAAATTTTCAAACTTGGTTCTCAACATTTGAAGTCTTGTTCTTCGAACACTTTCAGATCCTTCACAACATTCCTGCAATCTTTCCCACTTATCTTTAGAAGAAACACAATTAGAAATCAATTTAAACATAGAAACATCAGTAGCAGTAAATATAACATGAAGGGCTTTAGAATTACAATTTATTGAAGTACACTCATCATTTGACCAATCAATCTGCTTTTTTACTTGAGTTTCACCATCTTTATTAGTCGTTGTTCTTGGTGGAGTCCATCCAGCAAGAATTCTACACCTTGCTTTTTCATCAAAGGATTTGATATACATCCACATCTTTGGTTTCCAATATGCATAATTTGATCCATCCAAAATAGGAGGTTTAATCGAAGGGGTTAATGTATATTCCATTGCAAATAATAAACTTAAAAACACTGGACCTTTAACTTAGTGTATCAAGTTTATGGCCGTGACCCCAAATGGAAGTGTGTGTGCGTATTTTACAGAATGTTGCCAAACATGTTATACAAACATACACGACAATATACAAAATCGAAAGACTTAAAAATATTTTGCAAATAGATTAAAAATTTTGTATAGACTTAATTCAGTCTATACGAGCCTCATGGCTAAAAACTTTACTATAACGAGTAGTGACGCAAACAAGGACCTTTTACAAGACCCTAAAAGGTATAATGTAAAAACACACTTCCCTAAACGATCTATTGACAAGTATGGTAGCGATCATATTCGACCTAACATACAAGACAAAGAGACCCAGTATTGGTTGGAATGTTGTAAGATATTCGACCAACACAAATGGATAACAACGACCCTCACACTCCTAGATGCACTAAACACTCGATAGGTTGTGTCTTGGATGTTATCTTCAAGTTTTGATGTTCAATGTTGGTTTATACTTACTGACTTCGAACTAAACTGCATTTCCCCATCCTTTAGGACGGTTCGGACGTCATAGAAAACCTCAACACTTCACTCCATGATCTTGAATAACCACCCATGATCTTCTCAACTCTCTCATTTATAATCTGCAACTGTTTAAACGAATAACCACCAAGTCGTTAACCTGCACCATAAGAAACATAGAGAAGAACATCTAATAATTTGGAGTTAGTGTTAAAAGAAACAACAAATTCATATGTTGTTCAAAATATTGTTTCAACATGTGTCACAGCAGATCACAACATCAACAATAAGATTTGAAAATAAACTATTTAGAGCTTGTAAGCTTCAAAACATAAGTTGGGATATCCCAACGTATTTTACTAAAATCTTATAAGCTATACCCCATCCCACCATCCCAAACCAAACCCGAGCTGCTCGACCCAAATTCAGCTCAAACACATCCTGGCCAGCCCAGCCCAACACGACCCTAGTTCAGCCCAGCGCGGTCCGACCACCTCAATATACAAAAATAAAAAGTAATTATTTTATATTAAATTAGAATAAAAAAAATATTTTTCTGAATTATCAAATAACTTATAAGTTTTATTAGTCAAATACTTACCAACTTATAAAAAATTTAAAATTACATCTTATAAACTCTTAAAATATCTTATAAGATGTTTAAAATATGTTTAGCCAAACAGGGGCCTAGTCAAACGGGCGCTTAAGAGCATTCTCATTTATATACACACTTTCAGATTTAAATTTTTGCCCCATTAGCTGCCACATCAAAAATTAATTATGCCTATCAAGTTGTACATCTACTCTCCAATCATCTCAGTTAAAGCTCGGAACTGACCTTGATTCGGACAAATGTTGAACCAAACTCTTAATTTAACCACTGGTCATTGTTAGTTGGAGATTTCGATTGTATCAATTCATTTCGACTTCAATTTCATTAGAGTTCATCTCGATTAATTTTTGAGAGTTGGTGTTTGTAAGTGCAATTGATCAGTGATACTGTGTCCCGATCCTCTGTGCA
The DNA here is from genome assembly GCA_037126765.1 of Stenogyne calaminthoides. Classification (NCBI taxonomy): domain Eukaryota; kingdom Viridiplantae; phylum Streptophyta; class Magnoliopsida; order Lamiales; family Lamiaceae; genus Stenogyne; species Stenogyne calaminthoides. The sequence continues at coordinate 12,684,083 of JBBCBC010000002.1, read as the reverse complement.
CGTCGATAGTTCTTGATCAAAGCCCGTAAAAATTATTTCGCATTTCAGTTTTCTGTTTTTTCTTTTCTGAAACTGTTATGAAAGGTCAGGTTCCAAAACTTAACAACAACAATATCAAATTGTCAATTGCACAAACTAGAGTAAGAGGTTCACAGTTCATATACATTGCATACACATTACAGGGAGAATGTTATCTAATACTAATACAATCCAAAAGACTGTTCGAAGATCACAAAAAGCAACATCCCACAAAGAAACACTACATTCCTACTTCAAATACTTTTGTCATTTTTCACATCACACAATCATCCTTCCAATTCCGTTTCTTCACCTGGCAAGATGACAGCTAACAAAGAGTACTTGACCCGAACAGATATCTTACCGTTATCAACTACAAGCCTAGCACCCGATACGACCCAGTACCCGGGTGGGTCCTGGGGCCCTCTAGTCATTTCCATCGTGTCAACATACTTGAGAAGTTTAACTGTTTGTGCGGGCATGGGAGGACCATCAGGATATAAAGCAGAGTTGATGTTAACATCAGATGGCTTTGGAGCAGGTTTTTGTCCTGTTGAAAAATGGCTACTAAGTAAAGTCGATATAATTCCAGATTTCTGATTCAGGGAAGGTGACCCATCCCACTCGGGTTTTTTCACAACAGTTGCACCGTTGACTTTGGAAAAATGGAGGCGTAGAAATAGCACGTTTTTCATGCCCGATTCCTTGACTTCGAATTGGGCCCCACTGACAATGCAGAGATCGTCGTCGGACTCAACAGGGGCGGTGCATATATGTGAAAAACTTTTCCACTGAACTTTTTCGTAATATCTTCGATCATGGGAGGAAGTAGTGTTTCTATTTGATTCGTTATGGAGTTGGAAGCTTTTGGGCAAGGATGATAGGTGCTGCAAATGGATTGCTAAGCAATTGCTCCTTTTTCCTTCCAGATATAGGCGCAGCCCTGTTACTGGTCTATTTCCCACGTCCACCTGTTTTAAGCCACAATTTGATCATTTGATTGTTAAAAAAGAAAAAGGTAAATGCAGAATAAAACTTGTGTGATGGTCTCTACAAGAGAGAACTACTGCAATCAATATATCAGTTGTATGAAATTAAGGGGATGTTTGCAAACTAAATTGAATAATGCAGAATCATTTATTTTTTCAAAGTTGGTAGACTCAGTTTTTTTGAAGAAAAAGTGATTCCGAGTCTACAATATTATCTGCAAAGAACAAGACATTGCTTTGAAATCTAAGGGGGGCACTTGGTTCAAAACTTTTTTTTTTGGGAATGAGACTGAATATATGGTAATTATGCTAGTAAATGAAAATAAAAGATGATCATCCTTATCATACTTTGTATGAGGTAATAATTTCTCCTCAATTATTCCATTATTCCTCAACCAACAATTACTTTTTATCCCCACTTATTCATAGATTAGAGTAAAAATACTAGCCATATAATCATCATTCTCATTCCAATTCATTATTCAATGTCCCAAAATAAATAAGCTTGAGGACTCTGCCTGAAGAGTAATTATTCACAGAATGGAGAAAACAGTGAGATTGAACTAACACAGACAAAAGTGAATATAGTAGAGTATACCTCATCAGTATTGACATAAAGTTTGGGTCCCATCAAACTGAACTGCAAAGAAGCAGCACCTTGCTGCTTCCTGTCGGGACCTACGGGAACATCACCAAAAACAGGTGCCCATTGCCTTGGAAGTTGAAATTCAAAAAACTGATATAATTCCTCAATAGGTGGCTTATCTGCAAGCAGTAAAAAAAAAAAAAAAAAAGGCAAAATTTAGACTACATTTATCAATTCCAAAAGAATGCTGATACCTCCTCTGACAATTATATTAACATATGAGTGATGACACCAATGTATTTACATCATCACTATTAGAATTCACAATTGAGGAGATTGGAACAGATGAAGTTATGATGAATTCTATACTAAATATGCTTTCTGGCACATCATAAAAATTGTTCAAAACATAATGGTTAATTGCACAAAATCCTCTTGTGGTTTATTAAATAACCAACTGATCTCCATTAAATAAAGTCCTTCTTGGTGTAGTCTCAAGACTTAAATTTTTGGAAAAACAAGATATGGGAAATAGAGAAAAAATAAATAACACGCTTTTTTTTTTGACAGGAAAATAACACGGTTAACTTGTTTCTAAAAAAGAGAGAATTAGCTGTATTTGATAAACCAGAGAGAAATTTTGTGCGATTTCCAAATCACGAGAAGATTTTGTGCAATATTTCCAAATAGCGAGGGAGTTCGTGCAATAAACTAAAAACATAAGTGATGTGCCAATAAGAAAATAGGTGGCTCTTAGTATTTGCATGGTTAGCTGGGAAGCGTTTATCCAGAAGTCCATCAACATTATATCAACTCAAGTTTGCAACGGAATTAGTTGTGTTAACATTCGCAAAATCCATGTGAAATTAGAGTAACACTTGGGTGTACCAGTTGCACGGTGCAACTAGTACACAATTGATACAGTTCAATGAAACACAACTAATATTGTTCAGTGAAAACAGCTCATATTGACCAACTAATACCTTTTGGTACAACAGCTAATAGCATTGTGCACTTGAGTTTCACGGTGCAACTGATGAATAGAAGTATTTGCCGTGAAATTAAAAGCAAATGGATCAAACAAATGTTTAAGGATTTTTTTTGCTTACGTCGCAAGTATAGATTGATAGCATGACCTAAGAATCCACTGCCATCAATTCCACTCAAGAGTGAAGAAATCGGGATAAAGGACATAGAGATCACTTCTGGCTCAAGCTGAACAGTTTGACACCACTTATTATGAGCCATATTCCTTTCGCTGCTTCCCCCTTTCCTCCTCCAGAAGAAAGTTATTTCCTGCAATTTTCATCACCAACAATCATAAAGTTTCTCAAGACTAATATCATCTGACTAACATCACTACTTTATTTTTCATAGACTAATCACATTTTTTTTCCAAAGTATTACCTCTTGAGTTGAGTGAAAACTTGGTGTGCTGGGATCCAAGAATGCAACTCCTCTATCATTAGTTGCTCCCTGAAGATAAATCAAATGGAAGTATAGAAGTTTATGTATGTTTCAGCATTTAGTATATCAGATGTGAAATTTTTTGATGTTGTGAAAGGGAAATAGACATGCTAAACTTAAAAAAAAAATCCACGGAATCCAAAATTCAGGAGTACAAGTGTTGCTTTGATGACACTAACATTCTTACAGCTGTTGAATGTTTTCTTATACTGCAGTTCTTTTAGCATTGGCATGATCATGCACTGCTGGTGTTAGTTTATATGTTCCAAAGCAAACTTGTAACTGTGCAGGAGAAATCTGCAACCTTGACAATGCTATTTTAAAAAAAAAATGTAAGCACTCATTACTTGCAGATGTAGCAACTTTACTTTTTATATAAGGAAAATGAAAGCATGATCTTTTCTAGAGTTTGACAATAATTCATCTGAGGCAAATACCTGTATGCACTAGTTAACTCAAGTGCATTTTCAAATGGTATTAGTTGTTTTACTAAAAGGTATTAGTTGGTCAGCACTAGTTGTTTTCACTGAAACAATATTAATTGTTTTCATTGAACAATATCAATTATGCATTAGTTGCACGGTGCGATTGGTGCACCCAAATGTTACTCCATCCAAATGCAAAAACCAAAATCACGGTCTACCTATGGAATTTGATTATAGAAATTGCATGATAAAATAAACGTGAGCAAACAGAACGAACCATTTCCCTGCCATAAGCTTTCTCAGGTTGCCCACTAGATTGTCCACTAGCATCACTAAACCTCTTGTCTGCAACATCCTTCAATCTCTTCTGTACATCAGTGGGCTGCAGGGGGGACGAATATTGCTGCTTTACATAAACAACGTCTTTCCCGCCCATCTTTACACCAACAATAATATGCGTACCATATTTCTCGATAAACCTGTACATTAAGTTTTCAGAAAAAGAAGACAAGTCATTCTATAATAAAAACTTCACGAAATAGGTTGTATTTATTCACATAGGTTCATTCCAATAATTAATTAAGATCTCTAACCAAAGAACTTCTAAGCATGCAGTTAAACAAGTGGTTAGACCAACCACACAAAATATGGTTCATTAGACAACAACCTGAAAATGTGGCAACGGAAGTAATGAATACGGAATAGGATACTAACTGAAGGAGCACTTGGTTTAAAATTTGTCAATGGGAACACAGAGTAATTGTGATAGTTAGATAGAATAAAAGATGATTAATTCACCTTCATCATACTTCTTACCCCTGGCAATGCGTCCCATTTTGATTAACTATCTCCCCTCCTATAACCATTTCTCCAAAATCATTCCACTAATTCTCAACCAACAATCATTTTTTGTCCCCTATATTTTCAAATTAGAGCAAAACACTAACAGTGTAATCACCATTTGGGACAACCCTTCCTCCAACATATTCCTTTCACTACAGAGACGTAAATGGAAAAGAGATTTTCGTTATCTTTCCCATTCAAGAATTTGAACTAAGCGCCCCCTGAGTCTCATAAAGCACACCTTCTAATTTTTAAATATGCAAGCTATGATATTCCAGTGAAACGAAGGCGAAAACATTAATAAGGTATGGATAGTCATGTCATTCATTGAACTGCCCAAATGAGAGAATTCAGGAACTCACGTGGGCAAGTAGAACTTCAAATACAGCTGAAAGCCACTAAACGTATACAAACTTGGTGCAGTTAGGAAAAGTCGAAAAGCTCAAGGAAGAACAGAAGAAGATGATAGATGCACATGTTACAGAAAGCAAAGAATATATTTACTGCTCACCTTGCTAATGCAGCTGGATCCCATGACGATGGAACTGCTTGTTTTACATGATCTTGGAGCGTTACTTGGGACTTTTCTAATGCGATGCTATAGAGGGAGATGAACACCCCATCAAAAGCAAGAGATTTTGTGAAAGCAGCATCTTTCTGCCAACAACCCGTAAATTCAAATGCAGCATTGAAATGGCCTGTTGGGATTTTACCTGAAAGTGATAATTCCTGGTTGAACTGCTCCGACATCTAGAAAGTGAAAAAGAATTATCAACACTTGAATTCAGAATCAACCCATAATCTAGCCATAACCAATTCACTATATCTGTAATCAAATAACCTAAATTCAAAATTCTCAATACCATGCCAGAATACAAACATCAAACATAATTCAATTTTATAACTAATCAAGTACCTTCTGAAACGATAGAACATCAGAGCTGAAGCGCATGCGCTCGCCTTTATCAAAGTTGATAGACTTGGGAACATTCTGGACCAAAATACCCCCGGGGATGGCGATGTCTCTGACGTGACCATCATCCACGTTGATCAACGTTGACCGCTCTCTAGTCTGCTGCTTCTTGCAATACTTCAACCGCAGATTCAGCGTCAAATCGTAGCCCAACCCTATACACTGCACCGCCTCCTCCGCCCCTGCCCTCAGCCTCAGCGCCACCTCTTTCCGACTTCTACCACCGCCACCGCCACCGTCACTTGCCATAACTTAATTTTAAATACGGAATCAAAGGTCTTGTTCAACCAAGTGATGCAGAAAATGAAGCAAGATCATGGAGAAAGAGCAGAGGATCAAATTCAATTAAATTGTTAGTGGAAGGGGGGAGAATAGTCAAGAATCGGATATTTTATGATTGATAATTATGATTCGGCGAATTTGGTTTGGGATTAGAAATTGAGTTGGGGGTTAGGGTTAGGTAGGAGAATTGTTGACTCAGTTGCTTGCTATTTGTTATGATTTTGAAGTTGAATGCAGTATTGTATTTGTAGCATCGCCCATTTTATTTTATTATGAATGGATTGAATTCAAACCGGGTCGTACCGTATGGCGGGAAAGTCAAACAGCTACGTCTTCCCGGAAACAATGATTAACTTGCCCGGGAAATATTATTATTATTATTAATAATAATTCTCATTTTTAATTGATGAAGGTTTATTATCAAAGAAATTAATATTTAAAAAATAAAATAAATGTGCATTTATAAAATTTAAAATTATAACTTATAAGTTTCATATTGAAATAAACACAATAGAATAAAAAAAGCACAACACAACTCAAATTAAAATACTATAATTTAAAATAAGGTTGATAGAAATAAGGATTAAAATTTAAATTTAATTAAAAAAATTGTGTTCAACCGGTGTCCAATTTTTGACCGATTTTTCCGGTTCAACCATAAAAATGATTTTTTGAGGGTAATCGAACTAGTTCCATGGTCGGTCCCGGTTCAATCGGATTTTGAAATCATTGGCTAATACTAAAAATATATTAGGAATAGAAATATTAATCAACATTTTTCATCATTCCAAATATTTTATTATAATATTAATATAACAATATATTTTATTATTAAAAATAATAATTAATATTAATATTATAATAATATTAAGAATAGTAAGTAATATAATATAATAATTTAAATAGAAATATTCAGGTTATATTAATATTATAATATTATTTAATCTTACATTATTTGTATAATATTTAATATTATAAGAACATATTACTCCATAATATTAAAATTTTACTATATTGGAACTAATATATTATGTTATATTTAGTATTTTAATTTTTTTATAATATTATTATTTTATATTAAAAATATATAATTTGATTAACATTATTAATATATAAAATTAAAATTAATTAACTAGGGGCTTAGCCCACCTGACCACTGAGCTCCTCATTTGAGTGAGAGACACATATTCGATTCCCTTTGTGAACGAATTTGGAGTTATAGGAGTTATAAGGTGAATTGGTGATTTCGTGTAGTATTTGGGTGTTTGGTGTATACTAACTACTAACAACTAACTTTGTTCGATCAAAAAAAAATAAAAATTAATTAATATTATAATTATAATAATATTAATAACATTTAGTTATATTAATATTTTAAAAATCAATTCTACATGCAGGGAAAAAAATTATTTAGTATCTTGTATTAGTATAATAGTTTTCTTTATATTGTTAATAATATAAAAATAAGTTTATTATTAATATTAATATTGTAATAGTGTTGAGAATTAAGGTGAATAGTGTTAAAAGTGTGAGAATTAGTGTTGAATAATAATGAGAATTTTGAGTTAATAGTACTAAGAATTGAGAGTGAATAGTAATGAAAATTAAGAGTGAATAGTTTTAATAATTGAGAGGATTTTTTAAAAATTGAAAATTGAGAAGAAAAATGAGATTTTTTTTACAAGCAAGCACACCCTTATTTTTTGCTTTACATCATTTTTTTTTCCACAGCTTCTGCACAATTCCTCACACTTCCTCACTCTTCAACTCTCACATTTTTTTCGCCGGAAGAAATAGCAGAATCTGTCGTCGCCCAAATAGCAACCATCGAATGTGGCCTCTGTAGATTGTGACTCATGATATATTTTTTGTCTTTTATTTCAGAAAAATGCACGCAACAAATGAATAGTGCATCTTGCATTAAAAAAATGCATAGATGAACAAAATTGCATAGGTGAATAAAATTGCATAGGTGAATAAAATTGCAAAATTCCAAAGCAAGTGCATATACTTAAGCATTATTTCATACATAATCAAACCACTGAAACTCTCTCTCCCCACACCATGTGTTTTCTATTTTTCACTGTCAAATTATTAGACCTTAATTATCATTGCAGCTTTATTTCAAAAATATTTTTCCACTCATTTTTTTTATGGATCATATTTTTATTACAATTTATTTTGTCGATTGGGCCTACATTGTGTGTGCGTGTATTTTCAGAGTGTTGTTGAAAATGTTATGCAACATGTAAAACAACATATGACAACGGAAGTATAAAAACGCAGTGCAAAAGAATTCAAAATTTTGTATAGTCTGTAATCCAGACTACATGAATTATGCCAAAACATTATCAACTTGTGTTATTTAAATTAATCTGCAGATAACAAGTTGAGGGGGAACGAGAGAACAAGTTAAGAAGAAGAAATCAAAATCAGAAGAAGAAGAAATCAGAATAACAGATCTGTTTTGCGGTTTCGAGCCGAATTATCAGGCAGAATCAGATCACCAGGTAAAGATTCGAATCAGGTAAAGATCGTATCACCGCGATAAAGATCGATTTATCTTTGAACATATCCGATATGCCGAATCGATGCGATTTCGATGCAATCTTGATGTAGACCGGACCAGATTAAGATACCGTAAATTAGCGTGAGACGGATCAAAGCGACCAAAATCGTAAGAGATGAACAAAGATGGCGAAATGACGATCCGTTAGACACACAAAAGCGGTTGGCGATAATAAGAAGATAACAACACATATATGGATGTGACATAAAAGCCGCAAAACAACAAGTGCAAAAGGTCAAAGAAAAGCTGGAAGACTATTAGTATGGATTTGAATTTACTCTCCAACGGTAATATTCAAATCCACACTATAAATACATTGCACTATCTTCAAAAGAAGAAGATGGAGGATCTGCAAAGTGAAATTAAAGCCAAATATTCAAGCAACTCCATTCAAGAACACATAGCATTAAATATCCAAATTTACCCAAGAGTGTTCTTCATTGTATCTAAGCAAAAATGCCATATCATAAGCTTAGAGAGATTTTCCCAACCTTAGCATAGAGGCTAAACAAATGTAAGGGAAAATCTCAAACTAGTTGGAAACCAAACAAACCTTACCCAAATTAGTTTGATAGGTTAAGTTTGTAGGTGAGTGAGAACTCGTTAAACATCTATAGGCGATCCCGTGAGGGAGATAAGTCCCGTTTGGGTGAGAACTTGGTAAACATCTAAGCAATCCCGAAAGGGAGGGTAAGCGATCCCTTAGAGGGAGATAAGTCCCGTTTGAGTGAGAACTCGGTAAACATCTGTTGGTTAAGTTGGTGCCCCATGAAGGGAAGAGTGGATGTAGGACGAGTTGTCCGAACCACTATAAAAATATGTGTGTTTTTATTTGCTTTCATATTAACTGTCATACATACTTTAGTAAATCTGCATAACACACATTCAAAAAAAAAAAATTATTAAAGTCACCTCCCATTTAGATTTTTCGGGTTTTAACTAGGTATTTTTCGGGACCAACAAATATCTTTATTCTTGGAGTAAGGACAACTCAACATTATTATCCATACCGGAAAATTAATTCTACTTGCAAGATTTGGTATGATAAAAGCCCACCAAGGGGACTAATCATGCAAGACTCTCCAAGCACACGATTCTCTTATTAATTTAGCAACCGTCATGTAATTAATATTATTGCCCAAGATATGTTAAAGTCAATAATGATTCTTCCCATTTGTCAAAGCAATAATTACTAATCCGTATTAATTCATATTAGAGATTAAGAAATCAACAACCATCGAGGTCTAACTCTTCATCCCTTAAGTCGGTCTTGAATGAGTTTATCCTCTCTCAGAGGTGGAATTAAAATAAGATCAAATGCACTAGTGTAATCTATTGGTCAAGACAAGCCAATCTGAGCCTTACACATTAACTTCTACCAATAGATTGTTCAGATCTATCTAAGTTGTGAAACACGCACTTGTTACAAGGGGCTGTTAACGTGATCTTCTGTGATCTGGTATCACCACGTTAACTACAATGTAACACGTGCTATTCTATGAACGATTTGCAATAAATATATATAACATTCAATCATATATAAAGCAACAGTGATAAATAATTTATTTCAATATATATATATATATAACATTCAATCATAGAATAATTTATTCTATGAACAATTTGCAATAAATATTTAATACATATGTTATACAAAGTAAAATCATACTTTCACGTATAACCCCCAACAAAACCACCATGAAAGACGAAAGGAGAGACCAAAGGGTCCAAAAAGAAATGGAGAAGAGAAAAGAAAGATAACAATAAGAGATTGACTTCTAAATTCTAAAAATCTTGAAAATTTAACTGATATTGTCAATATAATTGTTGTCTCAAAATAGATGAGTGTTGATACTATTTGATTGTATTAGTATGTTGTATCACATGCTTAATAGTACAATAGTACAATAAAATATATTAATGTATGTGGTACAACATATTAATTTACTAGGTCTGTTTACGGAGTTTGGAGATTACCGAACCCGAATTGAATCTCGAACTGAAAAAGAACCGGATCAAAAATAATTTTTGACTTTTTGACTTTTTTCAAACCGAACCAAACTGAATTTTTTTGGATATGGACCTGGATATTACCGAATTAACCGTGCTAAAAAACCGAATAAAACCACACCGAACTGTACTGGATCAAATTGAACTGAATAACCGATTTAAATATGTAATACATTTAATTATTAATTTATTTTGTATTCATTAAATTATATTATAGATTATTGATATCCATGTAATTTAATATTGAATATATCATATGAATATTTTGGCGAGATATTAGAATATTAACTTCCTTATTTGTGATTTATAATTATCGAGAATCCTATAAAATTCTCAATTTGCAATTATGCATCCTTACTATCTCACACCAACTCATCGCTCTATAGTTTGTACCTTTCATCAATTTGGACCAACGAAAATTCACAATATATTTTTAAATGTGTATTTTATTAGCCATGTTTTAAATACGCTATTGATGGTGTCTTGAGTTATTTTATTATTTTTAATCAACTATTATCCTATCATGTAATATGTGTCTAGTGTGAAGGGCAGATGCATGAATATGGTTGAAGGATTATTGAATTCATGTGCATTTTGTGTAGATTGTACCAATATTCTTAAGAAAATTGTGATTAAAAAGAAAAATGAGGGGTGATAGAAAAAAGAGAGAGAAAAAGGTAAAAAAAAAAACCATTTTTCCGGTCCGACCCGATTCCGTTATAACCAAAAATCTGTTCAGTTGGAAAATTTATAGTTTTGATGAAAGTTCCAAAAACACATGTAATAGGACCAGTCAAACTTGTTAGTCGACTGATGAATCAGATAGGAAATCAGCTGGCCTTGTTAGACAGTTGATGAATTGAGTAGGTCATATATTGAGGGGGAACTCAATATATTAATCTAAATGTTGAGAAAATCAGAAGACCTAAGGATCTCAAGACTATGAAGACAAGCAGAAGACCTCTCTATTAATGTAATCAGCAGAGTCTCAAGATTATGCTAAGTCAATCTTGAATCAGATGACTCCAGTTCACTGATCAGCTCACAAACTAAACTGATGTTAACTAGGTATCAGGTCAGTTGACTCTCTAAGAGTCAACACAAGTCAGACACAATAAGAATAAATATCAAGTCATACGAAGATTAGATCAGAAAGAATGTGAAGATAAAGGTCTGCTAAATGCCGCATAAGTGTACTTATCAGCTAACCAAAGATCAACATGTATGTACTTAATCTGATAAAGTAAGATATGAAGTATCAGGGATCAACGGCTAGAAAGGACAAATTTGAATGCTTATTGCATGGCCGCCCCTGCAAACATCAACTCATATCTAACATATACCCTAAAAAATAGACCGAATTTCAAATTGTTCTTCAACGACTTTTTGATTTCATCTCTATAAATGTAGGTGAACCCCTTCAGAGTTTCTTATGGAAATTATCAAGCATTCAAGCTTTCAAGTCATTTCCGCGAAGAACACTAAAGCATACTCAAGATTATTTCTTAGTCTTCTTCCCATTCCACTTAGCTAAAATATTCTCATCTAGCTTTAGGCTAATCCTTCTAAGAGATATTTCTTAGTTGGAAAACAAAAACAAACCCCCCTAAACACAACCTGTTAGGAAGTTTGTAGGCAAGTTTGTAAGTTAGAAAATTTAGCTTGCATTCTGAGATTGAGGCTGATCTCTGTAAATATCTGATTGTATTGTGTGCCTAACACAGAAAACTAAGGTGTTTGTTAGTAGATCCCCCTGCTGATAGGGAATAGTGGACGTAGGAGAAGTTCTCCAAACTATTATAAAAATTGTGTGTTGTTTATCTGCTTTACACTTGCACTGCACATTTCAAACAACATGCATAGCTTAAGAGATATGATCAGACATCAAGTCTGCTGATCAGATCAGTCGGATCCTTTATCTGTTGATCTTGGCAAAACCTTAAGTCTGATTTAAAAGAGTTTTTCACACGGTTTAAACTAGCTTCCGTACATCGACTAGACTGATAGACGTCCAACTAATAAGCTTAAGAGCTATTAGTAAGTTGGATATCAAACTGTGTTGATCTCACCTCGCACTCAACTTTCGGCCATACACGATGTGCATAAGAAAAAGTTTGAAAGTCTATTCACCCTCCCCTCTAGACTTTTCACTCACGAAAACCCGTTCGGAACCTACACGTTCCGAAACCGTACCAAAAAATTTATTTCGTTCTAAACCGAAATTTTGGTACGGATACGGACACTCCAATTTCAAAATAATCGAACTTTGGTACGAACACAAATAATTTTAAATATCCGTCTTGGTCCGTACCGTGAACAGCCCTATCCAGATGAATTGTGTTGAAATTTGTTCTAATATAAATATAAATATTCTATGTTTGATTGTGCTTTGGAACTTATTAAGATCGTAATTTTTAATAACAAAATACAATTAAAGATATGAATAAGTTTGGTTGAGTTGGGGATGTTTTTCAACAGAAGTGTTCTATGTGCCCATCAACATGCGTTCTTCTCAACGAAACAACACGAAAAGAGAAGAACACATAGTTGGAAGATTTCAACTCAACTTCTAACTAATTTGATATGTTGAAGCAAAAATAATTTTCTAAAAAAAAAAAAAGAAGCAAAAAACTTTTCTAAAAGAAAGAGCAAAAATACTACCAAATTTAGAATTGACTTGAGCTTGTTGGAGTAGGTTGGCTAGCATACATGTTGAAAATATAAAACAATATACATCTTTATCACCAATTAAATTAAGCAAAAAACTATTAACTATTTTAGCCGTCTCTTTCTACCGTAATAGCTTAAATTCTAACTTTTTACTAATAAATTTAGTATATATTTGCAAACTCTATTCGACGAATAGAAACACTTAATATTTTCTTCAAAAAATTGTGTCTAACAACTTTTAAAATAAATGATTCTCAACCACTTTATAGAGTTTGCAAATAAGTACTTAATTAAACACGGCGGATTTATGTTGGGGGTGCACCGTGCTCCAGCCTCGTGCCAGCCCCAACTAACCTGCAATATATCTATATGTAATATGTGAATAAATTCAATATATAAATCAAAGTCCACCCAATATTATTTTCTACTTTATATTTAATTTGTAATTCTCAATTCAAAATAAAAGTTCATCCACACACTATTTATTCACTCTTTATTCGGTTATTAAATTAAGATACAATAGGTAGATGTTACGTTTTTTGATATTTTCTGGATGTTCGTAATATGTTTTTTGGATTTTATGGAATAATATTGCAGGAAATGTAAATTGCTTGAAGAACAAGATATGAAGATTTGAAGATATGAAGAATTAGGGAGAGAGAGAATTAGATAGGAAGAGGTAGTTAGAAGAGAGAGAATGATGTCAATTTTCTAATATTCTCATTCATCGGCCAGTGCCGTATTTGTAACTAACATTGGGGTCCACACAACAGTGGATATTCTTTAGGTAATTAAAAACAGAATCTAAAATATATAAAGGATATTCTAGATTACGTGAAGCCCAAACCTTCATTCATTGAGATAAGCCATTCAGATGATTTGGCTCAGGTAGAATCTGAGCCTCAGTATTCTCGCTCAGATAAATTGGCTCAGGTGGATCCTGAGCCTCAGTATTCTCACTCAGATAAATTGGCTCAGGTGGATCCTGAGCCTCAGTTTGCTCGTTCAGATAAATTGGCTCAGGTGGATCCCGAGCCTCAGTTTGCTCGTTCAGATAAATTGGCTCAGGTGGATCCTGAGCCTCAGTTTCTTCGTTCAGCTTCTTTGGCTCAGGTGGATCTTGAGCCTCAGATTCTTCACTCAGGTTTCCTACTGACGAAAGAAACCCTGATTTTAACTTTCTTTTCGTACCCATCTCTTTACTTTCAAATTTCTCTCTGGTCTCGCAACAGTAGATTGAACTTAATATAATTTTATTTTCCTAATTCTCCACATATTATCAATTGCACATCAATTAAGCAAATAATAATATGTTTATGCATTGTAGCTGTAAATGAATTTTTACTTACCTATACTGAGAAGAATATCGATACCTCGAACCCTTAAACCGCCTTATCAAGTCCAACTATCAAATTTGATAACGATCATTAAACCATAAATATTACTCCAATTTAAATCTTCATTTTATATTAAATTTAACATTATGGAAAACCCTATACCAAGTTACTTAATCAATACTTTCTAGATTTGTTATCTTTCTCCTATAATCATAAATTTAACTAGGTGATTAGCTTCTCCGAGATTATAGTATACAAAATCGCAATGGTACTAATTCAACTTAACGAATATACACATAAAATTTAATAAGATTAAGATCTACGTAAATATCTATATTAGTTGCACATCTTTGACGTCTACAACCTCGACATTTCCTTGATTCCTCTCTTTTTTTTTCTTTTTTCTTTTTCCTTTCCTTCTTCCTCTAACTAGATCGCGACCTGCCGCCTCCTTTCTTTCTCTTTTCCTTCTTTGCGTTTTCATAGGCAAAGAATGGTGATAAGGATATATATTAACATCAATTTCAAAGCGCCGCCTCAACCTTTTCTTAACTTAATAGGTTTTTTTTCAGGTGGTGTATTCAATTGAGATTTTATTGGATTTTTTGGACTTTAAAAAGTCTGTAGATTTATAAAATGTATAGACTCCATGCAAATTTTGGCTAACTTTTTCTATTGATTTACATGGATTTTTATAAACTTGATAGGATTGTGGAATACATTTTTTTTATTGATTTACATGGATTTCTATAGACTCCGACGCTGAAACTATTGATGCAAATGTATATGGAACACACTTGTATATAAAAAAAGTTATCCAAATTGTTTAGAAAAAATATAAAAATACTCGTTCTCTATGCATTAACTTCCGTTCTTTGTTGTAGTTGGCTTTGAGAAAACAATTCCAATTTTTCCTCTTCCATGTCGAGATGTGGTGAAACTTGATCTTCTTCATATTCGACTGAAAATTCATCAGAGGGACATTATTTCCGAAGAAAGTTGTGTAATCCAGCACAAGCCAATACTAACTCTGGTTGATAAATTTAAAATAGTCAATATTACCCTTAATTAAAAAAACTTAGGTCACAAAAAATTCCATCCCTCCCATCTTATTCAGAGTCTGAAACGGGAATTCAACTTGGTAAAATTGATTATTATTATTTCATCTTTGTGTTGCTTTAATCATCGTTCGCATCCCACACTGAACTCACATGCCTTCTACATTGAATTTCTTTAAATTTCGATTTTAGTAATGAATAGTGTGAAAAGGAACAGGTGGAAGAATTGTAAATTGGAAATAGGGAAGATGAATGTGAGCCTTGTTTCGGAAGAAAAACGTGACGCCGCCATTGGAGAAATAAATTAGGTCAGAACCCCATCTCTTCTACTCTCTTCCATCACCCTGCCTTCCACCAACATCACGCCACCGCCTAAATTGATGGGTTTGATTCATCTGTATATATAACAGATCAAAAGAAGAAAATAATCCTAATCCTACTCCTAAAAACAGAGCAAAAGATTTGTAATGGCAGTGGGCGGCGGCGATGGTAGGAGAACAACGAAGATTTTTTTTTTCTGATATTTTAAAATCCATAGACTATTGAATACCTAAAGACTTTTTAAGACTTTTTAAAATTCGTATTGAATACTTAAGAATTTTTAAAAACTTTTGAAAATTCAGATTGAATACCCACAGACTTTGAAAGTCTAAAAAAATTCTACAAACTCCACAACCAATACACCCCTTTAATTTTATTATTATTTAATTTTGTTTCAGTATTATCCTTCATGATTTTTACTTATCTATCACATTAGGGTGGTTTCATTAATTAATTTTGTTTTGTATATTGCAGGGAATATTGGGGTAAGTAATTTGAGTTCTCAATTAGTTATGAATGTAAATGGCAATTGTGTATATGATTAGCAATGTCATTTTTTTTTGTATATTGCAGGGAATATTGAGATAAGTAATTTGAATTCTCAATTGGTTATGAATGTTTATAGCAATTTGTTTTTATGATTATCTATATCAATTTGTGAATTGTTACATGATTTTATTGATTTACAATGAAATATTCTTCTTTCTTTTATGCAGATCTCATCAATATATCTTCATCATACTTCATTTTTTGTATTCTTCTGTTCCACTTATTCTTCTTTCAATGTATGCAAGAATTTGGCGAACTCTATATATTTGCATAAGAATTTCTTTGTTGTATGTTTCTGATTCATATTTCAGCCGCAATCCAACGTCAGTCCTAGGGAATGATCGTTGCTTTCTCCCGTAAATTCATGTATTAATTTAATCATTGTTGTTGTTCTATACGAAACTTAGTGTTTGTAGTTGTTAGAAATCTATTGGTTCAATTATGAATGATGTTTAAACAGTGAGAATAATAATGTTTTTTACTTCGTCGTAGATGCAAATTGTTCTTCTAACATTACTGATGGTCCCGGTGGAAAACCCATTTTGTGCGTGCGGAAGCAAACATTTCAGTTCGGTGCATATAAAACAGGGGTGAGGGCAGAGTGATTACAGATTTTTCATTTTTAAGCTCATGTGTTGTGTTATGCTTATAATCGAATGCGTATGACAATATAAGAATGTAAAGCAGTAAAACAATACAGCAATGTATAGTGGTTCGGACAACCAGTCCTACATCCACTCTCCATTTTCCTAGGGAAATTCCTTCCAACTGGACTTATCACCCTCTCGGGTTCGCCTCTAGATATTTAACGAGCTCACACTCCAACGGGACTTATCACCCTCCTCCGGGATTGCTTCTGAGATGTTTCTGAGTTCACACTCCAGCCGGGACTAATCACCCTCACTCGGGATTGCCTACCCTCCCTTTCGGGATTGCTAGATGTTTACCGAGTTCACACTCACCTACAAACTTATCCGACCAATTGGTTTGGGTAAGGTTTGTTTGGTTTCCAACTAGGTTGAGATTTTCCCTTACATTTGTTTAGCCTCAATGCTAAGGTTGGGAAAATCTCTCTAAGCTTAGGATACATCGTGGGTTGCTTAGATTGAGTTCTAGAACACTCTTGAATATATGCGTGTATTTCTTGCTCTGTGTTCTAGGGTGGGAATGCTTGATGATTTGGCTTGATGGATGTTTCACGATTTTTTCCTCTCGATAATGAGGGAAGAACTTGTATTTATAGTGTGGATTTGAATGTTACCGTTGGAAGGAGTTACATTCAAATCCATACTATTCGTAGCTTTTTTTGCAGCCTTTTCCAGTCGGGTTGTCTTCCTCTCATTGGGTCCACGCCAAATTTAATCTAACGCTTATATTCTTCAGATTGTCTCGATCCTGGCCTTCTTATATTCTTTTGAATCAACGGACTTCTCGCCGGACTATATTCTCGAGTTCAAAGCTTCGAATTCCTCGACATCCGACCTCGTGTCTTCAATCATCGGGCTTCGATTCTCGTGGACTCAGATGACTTTTCTTGATTGCAGATTTATGGTTTTTCGACTTCTCTTGATCTCGAGCTCACATGATCGATCGGATAGCATTCGCTTTATCCGCGAAGACGATTAGTACATCAAAGTTAAAGATATTAGGTTAAGATATCATTTATCATTCAACTTGACGATCTTGATCATCTTCATCTTCATATCCGATCTCGTTCGATCTCGCTCTCCGCTTCCTGGTCGATCGCAACATCGATCCCATCGGTCACGATTTGGTCCATTTCGATTCGGTTTTGTTGTGCTCAGATATATCACACGCCGATCACCAGATTTATCGCCAGGATTTAATTATCGATTTCAGTCCCACCGAGACCAAAGAGTCCCACCGAGATGATGCTTTACGCATATGTTTTGTCATGCTTTATGCACATGACTTGTCGTGGCTTATCGATTTGTCGCGGCTTCTTTTGTCGCGGTTTATTGATTTGTCGCGGCTTAACGACTTGTCGCGGCTTATTGATTTGTCGGCTTAACGATTTGTCGCGGCTTATGATTTGTCGTGGCTGGTCCTCTTTATATAAAGGACCTTTCATTGTAAAGGGACACACACGGAATGTTTCATTCCACTTATATACCTCACACCCACATTTGGGGAAGAACTACGGATCAGTTGTTCTTGTTCGATTAATCATTTTGTTTGTGAGTTGTTACCAAATTAGCCACATAATACTCTCGATAAAAAACGACTCAGCAACAAATGGCGCTTAGAAGGAGAGGTGCAATTGAAAAATTCAAGAACAACGTCGAATTTTTTCCAAGAAATCACAAGAACACAAAAAAAAAAAAAAATAATAAACAGATTAGAGTACGAACGGAGGGAGCATATTAGGTTAGCATGCAAGCGCTTTCACCACTCGGTTTAGCACCAGCACTAAACCCCCATCCCAAAAAACTCAAAAAATCAATAGAGAAACCCACCTATACATCTTGATCATCTGTTCATCTTCATCAAACTCGATCTCGTCAACACCGTCGATCTCGTCGCAAATCTCTACCCTGAATCTGCTCCTCTTCGATGTCGCCGCTCCTCGCAACCTTCTCTTCGCATCCGATCCGGTCATGGCACCCACCGCGATTTTACGCGGTCATCCGATCCGGTCTCTGATCGATCAAGAAATGGCACCACGTGGTAGTGTTTTTGAATCATGTTGGACGCGTGGGGGGCTTAAGGGTTAACCTCATCCGTGAACTCATCTAATCTCATATCCCATGGAAGGTTAAAAAGTTGGATGGGCCTCGTCCATATTGTGTTCTCAATTTAATAAGCCCTCCATCTGGGGCCTCAATGGAATTAAAAGGGTCTTTTAAAAATTTTGAGCCCAAGTTTAATTAAAAATGGGAGTTCCCCTCGAGCAAAACTTGTTCTCATTAAGTTTTTGGGCCCAATTTTTTACTTTTAATTATTGAGCCCAAACTTATTTAATGTTGGGCCCGGGTAGCCGATTTGAATAACACATTCGGGGCTCGGGTTGTTGTTTTATTTAATGATTTTTTTCGCCCAAGCATAATTCATCAAAACTAAAATATCCCAAACAATTACTATAGTCCTTTTGTGTTTATTATATTTTTTTATTTAAATTTTATTTATGTTTGAAGAGGTTCTTTTTATGTTGGTATTATATTGACATTAATTTACAGAAGACACGTGGAAGACGCAAACGTGGTCGACTAAATTTATGTTGTGAGCGGCAAATTGTAGATTTTAAGCAGGTTGATGCCATGCACATCACTTTAAAGGTAGCAGTTCAAGTAATACTTGGCAAGTTGAAATATTCCTCTGTTTCATTAACTGAACTCTTGAATTTAATTTTTTTTTATTTAATAATAGGGAAATTAGTTGTGGCAACCTCTTTGGGATAATTTTTTGTCAAAATGGCCTTTGACCGTAACTCCATTTTTCTGCTAAATTAAAAAAAAAAAAAAAAATTTAAATTTTCACCTAAAACTTTATTTAATTTGCACATTAACCACAAATATAAAACAACTTCACTCTTAGAATTTGATAATGCTGAATACGAAAAGAAATTTTCTTTCTTTCTTCTTGTTTGAATTCTCTGCCTCGCTTGGCCGTAAAACATTAGGATCATTAATTGAACTATGTTTTATATTCTTCAATCTCATTCCCCATCGAAGCTTTCTTCATTCGCGCAAGGAGAACATCGTTTTTGGACATAGTCTATCGGTTTAATTCTGACTAGCAGAGGGAGTCGAGACATCTGGACAAGCGATCGCTATATTCAATCTCATTTACGCCTGTTTTTGGTTGGTGGCTGTGATTTTATTGGAATTGCAGCAACGTATTTGGGTTGGTAAGTATATTTTGCTCTTTTTTGTAATATTGGTCTATACAACTTATCTATATGATATCTTTGTGACTGGTTATTCAAGCAAAGGAGGTTAGTTGCTTGATACAATGCTCTTCTAGAATTGGGGGTGCATGTGGGCAATGTATGATAGAGTGAGTGTTGGTCCCGGTGCAAACGAGTCTCACACGTGTATGGAGGGGATACAAGTGTTCAGTGATTTTTAAAACTTTTTCTTCACTGAGATCAGATGAGTCAGGATGTCCTGAGAATTTTGCCCTGAGAAGCACAAATCGCCCTAAGTCAAAGTCTACTGAGACAATGATCCTGAACCAGAAACATATGAAACACCATGGATATGAAAATAATCAATTTCAAGAGTTCCATATCCTTCAGTCTGTCCTTTGGAGTTGTCTCCAAATGTAATCTGAGGGTCTTTTGGCTCAACATAGTCAGTGAGTAATTGTTATATCCTGTCATATGTCTTGAACATCCTTTGTCGAGATCAATCTTTGCGGAGCCAATTCATTTCCACTCATCAGGCTATGTTGTCTTCATTATTTCGATTGCCCTTTTCCTTTACGAAAAAATAGATCGGGTCTTAGGTACCCATTTGGTGTAAGGGTCCTACCGAGTTAAATTTGTACCTTTTGGAACCCAAATCTGCTGATAACTCTAATTACTAGATCAAGTCAACAACGCCATGAGGCAACCCGATTTGGGGGTCTCCCATAAACATCTACATACACATTCACCGCCCCAGGTGCATTTCAACAGTCCCACCTTGTGTCCCATGAGACCACGTGATTTGTCCTTAGCATGAACATGAGCCTTATCGAGTTCTTCTTGGGTTTAGACCTCTTGTTCAAATGCCTTGATTTTGGCTTATGATTGGTCGGCGGGTCCTCTGTCTCATTCCACTTGGGTTACACCCAATTTCAGGAAGAACTTTACTTGTTCGATTAATCATGGGGTTTGTGAGTTGTTACCAAATTAGCCACATAATAATACTGTGGTCCAACAAGTTTTAATCTTCGAACTCATCTAACTTGGTCTTCGAGTTGAGAATACCGATCTCAATCATCTTCGCCCCGATTTTGTGAGTTCCCCTCAACTTGTTTCTCAACTTGTTATCTGTAAATTAGCTTGAATAACACAAGTTGATAATGTTTTGACATAATTCATCAAAACTAAAATATCCCAACAATTACTATGTGTATATTTTTTATTTAAATTTTACTATGTTTGTTCTCTTTTTATTGGTATTATATTGACATTAATTTAATTTATGTTGTGAGCGGCAAATTGTAGATTTTAAGCAGGTTGATGCCATGCACATCACTTTAAAGGTAGCAGTTCAAGTAATACTTGGCAAGTTGAAATATTCCTCTGTTTCATTAACTGAACTCTTGAATTTAATTTTTTTTTATTTAATAATAGGGAAATTAGTTGTGGCAGCCTCTTTGGGATAATTTTTTGTCAAAATGGCCTTTGACCGTAACTCCATTTTTCTGCTAAATTAAAAAAAAAAAAAAAAATTTAAATTTTCACCTAAAACTTTATTTAATTTGCACATTAACCACAAATATAAAACAACTTCACTCTTAGAATTTGATAATGCTGAATACGAAAAGAAATTTTCTTTCTTTCTTCTTGTTTGAATTCTCTGCCTCGCTTGGCCGTAAAACATTAGGATCATTAATTGAACTATGTTTTATATTCTTCAATCTCATTCCCCATCGAAGCTTTCTTCATTCGCGCAAGGAGAACATCGTTTTTGGACATAGTCTATCGGTTTAATTCTGACTAGCAGAGGGAGTCGAGACATCTGGACAAGCGATCGCTATATTCAATCTCATTTACGCCTGTTTTTGGTTGGTGGCTGCGATTTTATTGGAATTGCAGCAACGTATTTGGGTTGGTAAGTATATTTTTCTCTTTTTTGTAATATTGGTCTATACAACTTATCTTATGATGATGTCTTTTGACTGGTTATTCAAGCAAAGGAGGTTAGTTTTGATACAATGCTCTTCTAGAATTGGGGGTGCATGTGGGCAATGTATGATAGAGTGAGTGTTGGTCCCGGTGCAAACGAGTCTCACACGTGTATGGAGGGGATACAAGTGTTCAGTGATTTTTAAAACTTTTTCTTCACTGAGATCAGATGAGTCAGGATGTCCTGAGAATTTTGCCCTGAGAAGCACAAATCGCCCTAAGTCAAAGTCTACTGAGACAATGATCCTGAACCAGAAACATATGAAACACCATGGATATGAAAATAATCAATTTCAAGAGTTCCATATCCTTCACCGTCCTTTGGAGTTGTCTCCAAATGTATCTGAGGGTCTTTTGGCTCGGGGAGTAATTGTTATAAGTCATATGTCTTGAACATTTTGTCCAGATACAATGCAGAGCCAATTCATTTCCACTCATCGGGCTATGTTGTCTTCATTCAAATTTCGGTTGCCCTTTTCCTTTACGAAAAAAAATAGATCAGTCTTAGGTACCCATTTGGTGTAGGGTCCTACCAAAGTTAAGTGAGATTTTTGGAACCCAAATGAGCACGATAACTCTAATTACTTTAGATGATTTGTCTCCCATAAACATCTACATACACATTCACCACCCTAGGTGCCTTGACAGTACCTTGTGTATGAGTGCCAGCCTTAGCATGAACATGAGCCTTAGAGTTCTTCTTGGGTTTAGACCTCTTGTTCAAATGCCTTGACTTTGGTGCAGCTGGTCTCTGTCTCTGCTGACTTGGGTTCAGGAACCTTTTACCCTAAGGCAAGTGGGGGTTTAGGTTACCCTCTTGAAATTGTGGTCTTTTCATCGAGGACTTGGTCTTTTCGTTGAGTCGAAAGTGTTTTCTTTTGAAAATTCCTCGATGATTTCTTAGTTGGTATTCTTAGCTTGAGGCTTTGAAGATGAAAATTTTCTGATGAAAGTGTTCAGGTTTTCTAGCCTTTTCCTGAGGTTTGGGCTTTCTTACCTGAACTTTCAATTTTTCTGAAACCATAGGTCGTTTACCCTTGTCTAAAACTCGGGGTTGTTCTTCAGTGAGAAGATTAGTACATGCCACCGGTTTTACAAAGACAGCCTTAGTGCTACTAGAAAAAAGATTCGTAAGACCTTGTGAGGTTCGGATTATATCCCAATCCAAACTTTTATAGTTCTTGGTGTCTTTGATAACTCTTGTTGAGATATTTTAGTTTTGATGAATTATGCCAAAACATTATCAACTTGTGTTATTCAAGCTAAATTTACGATAACAAGTTGAGGGGGAACGAAAGAACAAGTTGAAGGGGAACACACGAAATCATAAGTAGATGATCGAGATCGACGAGGCTAAAACGAGGGATTGAGATCGATGAGTTAGATGTGTTAGGAGTTAAAACCGATGAGTCAGGCAAAATCGTAAGAGAAGAAAAGCTAAGCCGATTAATCGAAAAGAAACCGGCGTAAGATCAAGAGAAGGTTGCGATCGTAAGATGAAGCGGATGAGATCGATCAAGATCGACGTGATCAAGATCGAGATATGAAGATGAGCAGATGAGATCGACGAGATCGACGTGATCGAGATCGATATGATAAACCGATATGCTAACCTGATATGATGACATGATGCTATCCTCGATATGTTGATCCAAGATGTGTTGATCTCGATCATTCGAATCGACGATCGCAAAGAAGAAATCGAAGCCCGAGTAAAAGTGATCCGAGGCTCAATAAAAAGTGAACCGAGACTTCGAATAAAAGTGACTCGAGACTCAAGAAGTAAAAAAGAGACTGAGGGTCGATGTTCGAAGTCAAGAATCGAACTCAAGAAGTTTCGAGACTCGACGAATAAGGTCCGCCAAGAAAAGTCTCATCAATCAAGAAACTCGAGAAGAAGTTATCAAGTAATCAAGGCTCGAGATAGACCAAGGCTCGATAGACCAAGGCTCGGGATAGAATCAAGATCCCGAGACTCGTAAGAATCTGGAGAATATAATTGGAATTCAAACGACGACGGGACCAATGAGAGGAAGACAACCAGCCTGAAAAAGCTGCAGAACTTACAAAGAATAGTATGGATTTGAATGTGATTCTCTCCAACGGTAACATTCAAATCCACACTATAAATACAAGATCTTCCATCAAAATTAAGTGTGGAGAATGTAGCAAACGATGCTACAGAGCTAAGAGGGCATATACTCAAGCATTCCCTCCATAGAACACAAGTCTGTAGATATACACATATATTCAAAGAGTGTTCTAGAACCCAATCTAAGCAACCCACGATGTATCCTAAGCTTAGAGAGATTTTCCCAACCTTAGCATTGAGGCTAAACAAATGTAAGGGAAAATCTCACCATAGTTGGAGACAACACCAAACCCAAACCCCATTCTCGTAAGAGATAACTAGTGGTGAAGTGAGGTAGTTGGTAGGCAATCCCGAGAGAGGGTGATAAGTCCCGTTAGAGTGTGAACTCGTTAAATATCTAGAGGCGAACCCTAGAGGGTGATAAGTCCAGAGGTGAGCCCGAGAGGGTGATAAGTCCAGTTGGAGTGAGAGCTCGTTAAATATCTAGAGGCGAGCCCGAGAGGGTGATAAGTCCAGTTTGAAGGAATTTCCCTAGGAATAGGGAGAGTGGATGTAGGAGCTTGAGTCTCCGAACCACTATACTTTGTTGTGTTCTTTATTGCTTTACGTTTTTATCCTTGTCATATGCATTCGATTATAAGCAAAACACAACACATGAGCTTAAAACGCAAAAATCTGGAATCACCATTCCTTCACCGCTGTTTTTATATGCATTTCATGATTATTCCGCATTTCATGGGTTTTTCATCGGGCTATCAACTCTGAATTTCATCTATTACTTTAGATGCAGAATTCAATAGAGCTAACTTTCTCTGCGCACTATCCTCACTTTTCTTTAGAGTTTCATGCTTCTCAAAGAGGTCATTGAACTTCGATTCGATAAATTTGAATCTCCTCAGTGGATTTCTCTAATTTTCCATTCAGGGTCTCTACCACTTTCTCTTTTCTGAGAGTTGTACTTTCAGAACATCCAGTTCATCAGTAGGTCCCATCAATTGAGAAGTAATCTCAACAGTTTTAGAGTCTTTCCACTTTAGATTCTCAGCAGTCAGTTCCTTATTCTGCTCTTGAGTTTCTATGAGCAGTTCTTGTAACACAGAATAGTCCTTCATGAGATTCTCAAAAGAATCAATCAGTCAAAATTCTTTGATTCTGAGATGAACTTGAAAACTTCAGTGCTTGTGTAGGAGCAACAACAGAGATAGAAGAATTTACCTCCTCCATAGCAACAAAAGGTACATCATCATCATTGTCACTATCTCGAGAATATCTCATCTCAAGAATCGGATCTTTTTCTTGATTGTTGTTCTTCAAAGAATCATAGCCTTCTTGCTGGAGATCTTACTGTCTCTCTTGGCTTGTCTTTCCTTTCTTTCTTTAGCACTCAGCTCAGGACAATCATACTGGAAGTGACCATTCTTTTGGTAGTTATAACATCTGTTGGTATCATCATCCTGATCACTTTCCTCCTTGGTGTTGGAGTCCTTCTTTCTGGATGAGGAACCTTTAGCTTTATGGTCCTTCCTTTTCTCAGTGGATCTGTCCTCAGCTTCTGAGTTATTCCTATTTTTGTACCTGTTGTTCCTGTAGTATTTCTTGTATTTTTCATATCTGCTATTGAGTCTTTGTTGGTCCCGATGCAAACGAGTCTTACACGTGTATGGGGGGGGAATACACGTGTTCAGTGTTTTTTAAAACTTTTCTTACTGAGGTCAGCTTGGGTCAGGTTGTCCTGATGATTTGGTCCTGAGAAGCACAAATCGCTCTGAGTCAAAGTCTACCTGAGACAGTGATCCTGAACTGCTTTCAGATACCTCAGATAATCCCAACTGATCCTGAGTTTTCAGAGATCCTGAGCTGCTTGGATCAGATAACTAACTTACTGAACCCTCAGAAGAGTAAGTTCAGTTTGGTAACTATCTGTTCTAGCTACTCAGATGTGCGGAATGGTTGGCCCTAAGTTTATACTCGTTTTAAGCTTTTTGCTGAAAACCTTCCTTTAATGGAATAGTGATTAGGCTGTGATTCAATTTTATGCAACTTTTCGATTGGATTGATTCCAACTGAAATATCGAAATGAAAATATGCTTTCAAGACAAAGTAATGCAACAGATAAATCAAGCAAAACAGAAAGCAAAGAACACAGCAAGTTATAGTGGTTCAGAGACTCAAGCTCCTACGTCCACTCTCCCTGATCTCTTCAGAGAAATTCACTAATCACTTCCTAAGGCTTTCTGACTACCTCTGTAGTTTACTAACCTTTCTAATTTTGAGCTTTCTGACTACCTCTGTAGTTTACTAACTCAAAACTCACACAAGCTTTTACGGCTCATCCAAGATAGATTACTCACTTCTTCTCTAGAGCTTTCTGACTACCTCAATGTACGTAGTTTACTTACTCTTTACAACTCCAATCTCACCAACAATCACACTCAAACTACCTTACAAAGGGTTTGGGTTTCTTGGTTGGTTTCCAACTAGGATGAGATATCCTTTACAATAAAGAACAATGCAAAGGCTAGGATATCTCGACTAAGCTTTGGATATATCTTATCAAGCTAGGCTTAGTGGAATGAGCTCTCTTCGATTTAAAGCACTTGGGAAATTCTCGGTTTTTTGAGTGCTTCAACTTGCAATAATAAGTTTGAGCTCTTGAGTTGCTTACAAATTTCCCGTAACCTTTCAATGTAGAAGGTCACAAGTATTTATAGGCATACACCAAGGTCACTCTTGAAAAACTATCCGTTGGAGAGATAGCTTCTTGAGTTTCCTCTTATGGTGTGTGAGAAACGGCTATATTTAGGGTTTGACACTCCCTAACATGTTTTAGGCAATAGCCTTTCATGTAGCCGGTCTTCACTTTTTGCAGTCTGGAACTTAGTACTTCTGACATCTTTTCAGTGACATGTCATTTGTCGTTGTCGATATGGTACATTCTTTGTCTTCCTCTTTTTTTGACTTTTGTCTCGGTTTAAAGGTAGACAACTCAACGGCTCTTTTTGGTTACAATCTACGAGTTGATATAACCTTAACAACACTTTGTCTTAGTTCCTTTTATGCGCATTTGAATGTCTTGGGCAATATCTATTTTTCTAAGGAATCGCGATCTTCTCGATATTGAATCCTTGAGATAGATATTTTGATTGCCTCGGAACATTTGAGGTTTATCTTGAGCATTGATACATTCTCGAGTCTTTAGTAATTCTTGTGCCTTGATATTCTTGATCTTGATTCTTGATCTTCTTGTCTTCTAAGTCTTTGGTCTTACGAGTCTTGGTGTTACGAGTCTTGGCGTCTTACGAGTCTTGGCGTCTTACGAGTTCTTCATAGATATCTTGGCCGATATCTTTGAGTCTTCATCTTTGAGTCTTGATTCTTGATTTCATCTTGAGTCTTGATATCTCGATTTCATCTTGAGTCTTGATATCTTGAGTTTTATAAACTTCGATTTCATTTGAAACCGGTTTCTTGAGAAACTTCTTGAGTTCTTGAGAATCTTGATCTAACTTTGATCTATATCTGCTGACTATACATTTTGCAGATAACATCCTGAATACTCTAAAACTGAATCTTGACTCAACTGTCAAGATTATTCTGAACATGTCATACTCAGGGGTTTTGGGATCTAATCAAAATCATATCTTTATTAAATTCACCTCCCAACAATTTCCCCCTTTTTGATGATGCCAAAACCTATCTTGTTACAAACATACTTAACCTATACTCAAGTTTCAGTTTATCCTATTACAAGATTGATTTTATTTTCAACAATTTCCCCCATAAATAATGAGTCTCCCAACAATTTCTTCAGTAAAGAATCTCTCAAAGGATTCATCACCAAATACTTAATTTCCCAACAATTAATTCAGAGACAATCATTTAGGCATATCAAAATTAAAAGACATGTAAATAAGATAATGAGATATTATCTTTTGAGCATAAATGATAAGTTTTCATTGATGATAGGTAGACTGTTACAAGTTACAATGAATCTTATCTGAACAAAATCAAAAAGACAAAAAAAAGATTACAAGAATCTTCTGAGTCTTCATCTTCTGTCTTCTTCTGCTCTTCAGCTCGGCTCTTCAGTTCTGATCTTCCACCTCATCAGCAGGGACTTCAAGATTGAACATTCCGTAATATCTTCTTTTCAGTGCATCTCTTTCTTTGATGATATCAGGATTGTTCCTGTCGCATCTAACCGAATGGGTCTTCGAGATATTTCTTGAGCAATGGCTTTCTCATTCACTGACCCATTCTCGACTGGGAGGAGGGTACATGTATGGATGGGGGTGGTTATCTGCACCTTTCCTTCATCCATAAGATTTATCCATCCTTGAAGATATTTAGGATAGAAGGTCAGGAGATAGTCGATGAAAGCCTCATTCGGATCTGAGCTCTCCCCTCTCCATTCTCTGAGCACATCATAGTAGAACCAGAAGGTTCTCTTGATTTCTTCCCATGCATCGTTGAGATGGACTGACATCCATTTGTCAACATGCGACCATTTCTGTGCTTTAGTGTTCCCTCTCCTCTTGCTTGCGAACTTTTTGAACCCACTCCTTCTTTTTCTCGCTCTTCTTCTTACCTACCTTCTTTACGATCCTTTGGTACACGAAGCGAAGCGTATAATTTTTCTTCGCTTGTTCAATCTGGAGTGTTTTCAGAGCTAACCGATATTGAAGACCTTCTTCTTAGGCTCAACCTCAGATTCTTCAATATCCAGCAATAATTTCCTCTGAATTGGCTTAGAAGCCTTTGCTCTTTTACCCTCAGGCTCTTTCATCGCCATAACCTTTCTCTTGATGGGCATTTCAGCACCAGCTAGGCTTGTACCAATCCTTCCTCTACCACTCAGTTTCTCTACAACAACTTTCGCATTGTTTCCTAAAAAACACGAGTGTAGGCGGCTTCTCCACCTCCTTGAACTTAAGCTTCTCAGTGGCTTCTATCTCCTTCATGGCTTCGGCAATGATCTTCTTCTCAGCATTCTTTACAACCTTGCCCTTCAGAGTATGTTCCAATAAAACCCTGAGATCAGCTCCAGGTCTTTCCCCCTTCTTGGAACCATACTCTGGCGAAGCTTTGGAAGTCTTTGTGTCCATATGTTATTGTTCTTTACTGACACTCCGCACCTCCCCTGCCATCTGATCATGCTCCTCCTCGAGCCTTCTGAGGTGGTTCTTCGCCACAGAGAATTCTTCAGACAGATGAGCAAATTGGCTTGAGAGAGCTTCCTTGAACATATCATCATCATCTTGGCCATGAGCATTGAGCTCATCTCCTCAATAAGCGTTTTTCAAACATCTCACTCTTCTCTACCAATTTTGCTTCTAGAATTTGAGTCGCTCACGATGCTACCGCTTCATTTCTGCATTAAGTTGACCTTGACCCCTCCATCTTTTCTTCTAATTTTCCTTCCATGGAGGTCAAACATGCTGTCGAGTATCGGCTACACCGATTCGAAGAAGAACTCAAGCTATCAATCTTCTGTGCTTAGTTGGTCAATGCCTCCTCGATCTGAGCAACTTTGGTCAGGATAGGCTCAACCTTCTCTAGCTTCACCATCAGTGGGGTGAGATCAATCTCAGGAGCATATCGATCATTTGTGACTCTGAGTTCAATTTGTTCATCCCGAGTCTCGGTCGAACACGAGCTTGATTTGAACTGGGGCTTCGGACTCGGTCCGAGTCAGGATTCACCCACCGAGCATGGGTGTCCACGAGCCTCGGTCTGCATATCAAACATTACAGATTTAAAGGTAGGAACTTGGTAATCCCGCATAATTATTAATAGTGCCAAAAAGTTTACGAAGGCTAACTTCGATCCGAGGATGTTAAATGACTGATCAAGATGAGTTGAGTCTTTCTCCTTCTGAGATTGACTCTCATCATCCCCTTGTTGGTCCCCATCCTGAGATTTGTCTTTGGAGCTCGGGGAACCAACCAAACAATCCTCTCAAGAACCTTCCTCTTCACAAGCTCATCAAAGTCCGAGATTTTCATCCCGAGCTTGGTTTTTTTTGAATCTCGAGAATTGATGAGAGAAAAACTGTCTCCTCGTTCCACCAGTCTTCCCCTCTGAATGGAGCAATATTGAGCATCTCCGGAAGAGTCTGGTTGAGGATGTAAACCGTTGACCTCAATCTGAAGAAGATGTCTTAGAGGTCAGGAAATGAGCTAAGCTCGGGGTAGTGGTCAAGGATGAACCGTTCCCCCCTTTTATAGCTTATTCGGTCTCTTGACTTCACCTTTCTTGAGCATCGGGCTCTCGGGTTCGATTTGAAACTCTTTGAAAAGATCGACTAACAAATTTCATTCAGAGCTCATCAAAATTCATCGGCTCCCGAGGCTCGGCAAACTCGAGGTTTGGGCGGCGACTCCTCGGTTTGAATCGACTTGGTTCTGGATGCGAGGTGGCTCCTCCTCGATGGGAATTCGTTTGCTCTCGAGAATTGAGAGCGCACTTCCTCATAGGGGAATCAACATTTTCGAGGTCTCGAGCGGTGATTCTCGCCAGAATCTGTACTTGCTCTGAGGTCTGAGGTCCTTGGAATATTTCTTGAGAGAACTTATCAGAACTAAGCGACGTCTCAAGAACCTCAGAGAAGACTTGCTCCTCAGTTTGATCCCGTGCCTTTGAGATAGCCTGAGCCAATACAAGTAAAGGCGATTTCTGAGCAGTTTGGCTCTCAGGCTGAATCTCCTCAGTCTCACTTTCCTCATCATCATCAGTGAGAACCACCATTCTTTTGCGCTTTGGAGCAAGGGTTTTCTGCTTCTTCAATTTCTCACCAAGCTCCTTCTTGGCATCCAACAAAACCTTCCCCCTGGTTTGTTGGCTTTCTTCAGCAACAACCGCAACTGGTGATTCCACTTTCTTCTCTTTCTTTCCTCTAATCGTCCTCTTTGCAGCAATGGGCTTGAACATTACTTTGGACTTAGAAAATGGAGTAGATTTGGAAAAGATATCCTCCTCCTCTCGGCACATCTCCAAAATAAATGCTATTTTGGTGGCATGGAGGATCCTGCCTTTGATAGATACTACTCCATCCTCCCTTCTTATGACCTTGGTTTGCTCACTCACCACCTTGATTAGATACTTCAACCAGTTGAACTCCTTGGTGGGTGAGTCCTCGATTACTGCCATAAGTCAGAGTTTGGGAGTGCTGATCTGCTCGAAGCTTCCAGATCGACTCATGATGCACTTTCCCACAATATCCATCAATACTCTGTATTCCGGCTTTAGATGCTGCTTATGCAGAGTTGCCTCAAACTTAATAGGATTCTCAGTAATCCTATCAAGATACTCTTGCTCCCGTCCCAACATATACAATGAGGGATCATCTCCCCTATCGCACAACTCAAATACGTCGTTTAAGTTCTTAGGGACAATATAGAGCTCTCGAACAAAATCCACATACTTCATCGATTGTTCAAGATGAGAAACAAAAATCTTTGACTCTATACAATCATCCTCATTTATTTCCAAATTAGCGACAAACTCTATTACCTCGGGAGTATACTCCGCCTCCGGTCGATTCGCGACGAGGTTTGTCAGTTTCGCCAATTGGATTAAATGGAGCGCCTCTTCTTCATGCTTGGCATTGGTGGTACTCTCCAAAGAAACCACGTACTCATACCATGGCTTATTTATCTCGGCTAATCTTTCGAACATGGTAGGAGCCATTTGAGATTTGAAGATTTAGAGTTTTGAGCGATGAAGTTTTTCTGGGTAAAAAGGGATTTATTTGCAGAGGGTTTTTGGGAATGAAGGGTTTCAATAAAATTTGGCTTGAATGACTTTCAAGGGGATATATAGCTCGAGATCGTGGGAAGTCGTACCGGTTTGGTGAAAAACAACGGTTAAGATTAATCCACGATTAATCGGGTATGCGAAAGGTCGATCCCCGAAAAGTAAGCCGCCATTTTAACTTCATTGGTGATTAAATGTAACAGAGCATTTAATGACTGTTGACCTTTTTAGGAATTTCAAAGATCCCGCCCAAAATCATTCCTCAGGTGTTTTGTATTTATTGCAAATGATTACTGAGTTTCACTTAAGCAATAAATGAGTCGCATGAGTCATTACTTCTTCAGACTAATTTCCCTCTTATCAGTCTTACTGAGTATTGACCTTGATAAAAATGTCGAAGATGATCTCGAAAATCTTGAATGGGTTCAAGATCTTTCTTTAATCTTGACCTTCAGTAAATCTGAGTTTCCTGAGACTCAGTTCAGTATTTCAATTTTATCCTGAGTTTCTCAGTAGAATTCTGAGAAAACTTCATGCATCTGAAAATCTTCAATTTTTCAGATTTTACTCTATACACCTGGATCCAACATCCCTAATTCAACTGATAGTTCCTGAAATCTTGATTCAGCCAAAGGTTTAGTCAAGATATCAGCTCTCTGCTTATCAGTATGAATTTTCTCCATCCTGATGTCCTTTTTCTCGACATGATCTCTGATGAAGTGATGTCTGATATCCACATGCTTGCATCTGGTGTGCAATACCGGATTTTGTGAAATAGCAATGACACTATTATTGTCACAAAATATTGGTACTTCATTGGCTACAACTTTATAATCCCTTAATTGTTGTCTGAGCCAAAGAATCGAAAGCACAACAACTTCAGAGCCATGTATTTAGCTTCGATAATCTTGGTTGCTCTTGAGGTCCATTTCTTTGAAAACCAAGATATCAACTTGCTTCCAAGAAATTGACAAGTTCCTGTAGTGGACTTCCTGTCAATCCTGCAACCTCCATAATCAGCATCTGAGTAACCAGTTAATTCAAGGTTATCATCAGCTGGATACCATAATCCTCTATTCACTGTGCCCTTAAGATACTTCAGTATCTTTTTGGCAGCCTCCATGTGACTAGCCTTAGGATTAGCTTGGTATCTTGCACATATCCCAACAACAAATGTTATATCCGGCCCACTTGCTGTGAGATAGAGCAATGATCCAATGATTCCTCTATAATCGAAGATGACTTTCATCGATTTACCTTGTAATCGAGGATCCATCTTGTAGTTAGTATTCATAGGAATTCTAACTGCATTGCAATTCTGTACACCATACTTGGCAATCAAATCCTTGGTGTACTTTGCCTGGTTGATGAAGATTCCTTCCTTTGATTGTTTCACTTGAAGACCTAGAAAGAAATTCATCTCTCCCATCATTGACATCTCAAACTTGCCTTTCATCAGTGTTGAAAACTTTTCACACAGCTGATGGTTTGGAGATCCAAAAATGATGTCATCAACATATATCTGAACCAGTAAGATATCTTCCCCATCTTCTATCCTGAACAGGGTTCTACCAACAATTCATTTGACAAAACCATGGTCAGTAAGAAACTGAGAAAGAGTATCATACCATGCTCTGGGTGCTTGCTTAAGACCATACAAGGCTTTTCTGAGCCTGTAAACCTGGTCATTCTGTTTTGAAACCGGGAGGTTGTTCTACATAAACCTCTTCTTTAAGCACAGATTCGAAATGCACTTTTCACATCCATTTGGTAGACTGTGAACTTCATGTGGGCAACATATGCAAGAAACAATCGATGGCTTCTAGTCTTTGCAACTGGTGCAAAGGTTTCATCATAATCCAAGCCTTCTTCTTGGGAATAACCTTGTGCAACTAGCCTTGCCTTGTTTCTTACAATGTTGTTGTTTTCATCTCTTTTATTCTTAAATACCCACTTGGTTCCAATGACATTGTGCCTTTCAGGTCTATCCACTAGCTCCCATACTTCATTTCTTGAGAATTGATTCAGCTCATCTTGCATAGCAGTAATCCAATGAGAATCTTGTAGAGCTTCACCAATCTCGATGAGGTTCTTTCTCGATAGGAAGCGGCCGAGAATAGTGCACTCTCACCATGGAACCTTCTTGTTTTGACACCTTCAGGTTAGATCACCCACAATCTGATTTGTAGGATGACTATCTAACCATCTTCTTCTAGATGTTCCCCCTTCAATAGTATCCTCAACATTTAAAATGTTAGGTTCAGTTAATTCAGTAAACTCAGGGAACAACAGAAAAGGAGAAAGGGAATCATCTTCCTCAGGGGAAATTCCATTCAGAACATTGTTAGAGACATTTGTTCCCCTTTGGTTGATAGATTCAGAATTTGCCTCAGCTGTGACCACATCTTAATTGACATCACATACCGAAGTGCGAATCGGTGTCTGCTTGATTGGTCACCTTCGATGTGTTGGTTTTCCTTCATTGAAGACTTTCCATCATGAGTCTCACCATCCCGAAGTTCCATCCCGAACTTCTATTCGAGTCCGAGTCACTCCAATCATAGATGGTGGTGACTTCTTCTTTTTCGAGTTCGATGGATGTTTTGTCATTCTTTTTCGGGCTTAATCTGGTGATTCTCTTGGTGGAGTTCTTACGCATCATGTTCCTATTTCTTCCGAACACAAGTAGACATAAAAAACAATTTCGAGGTGTTTCCTCCACAATAAGAGTCCTACGGTTGTAAACTCGAAAGCTTTCTTGACTTGAGAATATCCTAAGAATATTCCTTCATCGACTTTACTATCAAATGTTTTCAATCGATCTTTACCATTATTTGTATGAAACACTTGCAACCAAACACGAAAAGAAAAAAACAAGAGGCTTCCTTTCATTCCAAAGCTCATAGGGTGTTTTGCCTTGACTCTTGGTCAAGATGGATCCGATTACGAGAATAGCATGCGGTGTTGATGACTTCAAATTCAAAAATCTTTTAGGAATATCGACAATTTATCATTGTCCTTGCGAACTTCTTTCGAGTCCTGTTCTTCTTTCAAAGAACACCATTTTGTTGAGGGTCCTTGCGGTGATGTTTCATGAGAAATTCCATTTCTTTGCACAATAATCGATATAATATGATTTATAAATTCGGGTTCCTTTGTCGATCGGGATTTTGACCACACTCGATTTTTCTCAATCTTGAGCCTTTTTCGAATTCAGCAAACTTTTATCGAGTCTCTTTTCTTCTTGAGTAAGAATATGACCCAAGTATATCTTGAGTACTCATCAACTACTACTAGTGTGTATTTCCTGCCATTGGTGCTCACTGGAGTTATTGGACCAAAAAGATCCATATGCAACAACTGAAGTATTCTTTCAGTAGAAACATCTACTTTGCTTTTAAATGATGCTCTAATTTGTTTTCCTTTTTGGCACGCATCACAAATATGTTCCTTACTGAACACTTCATTAGGCAACCCTCTCACAAGAGCTAATCTTGTAAGTTTATTCAGGGTTTTGAAATTCAGGTGATTCATTCTTTTATGCCATAACCAACTGGTATCTGTGGAACTTTTTGCAACCAAACATGTATCTTTAGGAGTTGAACTCCAATCAGCAAGATACACATTTCCTTTTCTAGTACCAGTCAGTAATACTTTCTGTGAGATATCATCTTTCACATAACATAAGTTCTTAGAGAACTCAACATTAAAACCATTATAACAGAATTGGCTTATTGAAAGCAAGTTATGCTTCAATCTAGATACATATGAAACACCATGGATATGAACTGAGTCAATTTCCAAAGTTCCATATCCTTGACCTCATCCCTTGGAGTTATCTCCAAAAAGTGATCCGAGGGCCTCTTTGTTCAACATAGTCACCGAGTATATCTTCTTGAATCTGTCATATGTCTTGAGCATCCTTTGTCAAGATACCATACATCGGTTTTTTTTCATCTATACTCATCGGTCTTTATGTGATCTTCAATCGACTCGATGTTTTGTTTTCCTCTCGAAAAAGCAGGACCAATTTTTAGGTACCCAATTTGTGTAGGGTCCTACAAGGTTTCTTTGTACCTTTCGGAATCCAAATCGCTAACAACTCTAATCACTTTAGAGTGGCTGATCTGTCTTCCATAAACATCTACATACACATTTACTACTCTGGGTGCCTTAGCAGTTTCCTGTGTATGAGTGCTAGCCTTAGCATGAACATGGGCTTTTGAATTTTTCTTTGGTTCAGCCTTTTTGTTCATTTGCTTTTTGGCTTCTGTCTTGTTGGTCTAAATCTTTGTTGACTCGGGTTGAGTAACCTTTACCCTTAGGCAAGTGGGGTTCGGGTTGCTGTCTTTGAAATTTGGGTCTTTCATTATATCGAGGACTTGGTCTCTTCGGTTGAGAATATCTATTGAAAGTGTTTCTCTTCCGAAGATTCCTCCGATGATTGATCTGCAAATCCTTTCAGTTTGCATTCTTAGCCTGAGGCTTTGAAGTACTTTTTCGAAATTTTCCAATCGAGTGCTCGGGTTTTCTAGCCTTCACGAGGTTTGGGCTTTCCTACGATCATTCAGGTTTCTTTGAAACCATGAGTCCTTTTCCTTGTCTACAACCTTGGGCATTTCTTGGTTTGAAGTGTGGGTGCCATTGGTTTTACAAAGATTGTCTTCTTGCTACTTGACGCAAAGATTCGGATGACCTTGTGAGGTTCCCCCGGAATGTATCCCAATCCAGATTTTATAGTGACAGATCTCTGGTAACTCAATTTCATCTATTACTTTAGATCTGATATTCAATAGAGTTAGCATCTTCTGTGCACTATCCTCACATTTCTGTAGAGTTTCATGCTTCTCAGAGAGGTCATTGAACTTAGTTCTGATCAGCTGAATCTCTTCAGTTGATTTCTCTAGCTTTTCAGTTAGGGTCACTATCAACTTCTCTTTCTCTGAGAGTTGTACTTTCAGAACATCCAGTTCATCAGTAGCTCCCATTAATTGAGAAGTGATTTCAGTTTTGCTAGAGTCTTTCCACTTAAGATTGTCAGCCTTCAGTTCCTTATTCTGCTCTTGAGTTTCATTTAGCAGTTCTTGTAAAACAGCATAGTCCTTCATTAAACTCTCAAAAGAATCCATCAGGTCAAAATGATCATTTCTTTGTTGAACTTGACAACTCTTGTGCTAGTGTAGGAGCAACAACAGAGAAAGAAGAGTTTACCTCCTCAATAGCCATCAGACAGATGTCATCACTTTCACTGTCTGAGAATATTTCATCTGAAGAGCTAGATCCTTCCTCAGAATGTTCTTCTTCTGCAACCATGTCTTTTCTGTTGGAGAACTTCTTGTCTCTTTTTGCCTGTCTTTCTCTTCTCTCCTTAGCACTCAGGTCAGGACAATCATACATGAAGTTACCTTTCTTTTGGCAATTGTAGCATTTGTTGGCATCATCATCCTGATCACTTTCTTCTTTGGACTTGGAGTCCTTCCTTTTGGATGAAGATCCCTCAGCTTTCAGGTCCTTCTTCTTCTCAGTTGATCTGTCCTCAGGTTTCTTCTGGTACCTGTGATTCCTGTAATAGTTTTTGTATTTTCCATATCGACTATTAAGTCTTTCAAACCTCCTTGCCATCAATGCTAGCTTATCCTCAAGCTCATCCTGATTTTTAGCAAGGGAGTTCTCAGACTCTCTAGTTTTACAGGTTTTATCCTTGGCCTTAAAAGCCACATTCTTACTAGATGATGAATCATCTTTGCTGTCAGCCTTTTTAGATTTCTTATCAATTACGAACTCATAGGCCTTGATTTCGAGAGAAGACTTGTTGGTATGGCATTGAATTAATGTTTTTGGTGTTTTCAATCTTTGCATGTATATCCCATTTCTTAGAAAGACCTCTAAGAATTTTCAATGCAACTTCTCTCTGTGGATATTTCTTACCAAGTGCATTTAGATCATTCATAATCTTTAGTGAATCGACTTCCAATTTGTCTATAGCCTTCATCCATTTCAAAACTATCAAACTTTCCAATTGCAATCGAAAGTTTGTTTTCCTTGATATGATCTCCTTGGCACATTCAAACTTAGTGTATCCCAAATTTCTTTTGCAATATTACAATGAGAGATCATTCCCATCACACTATCATCAATTATCTTTGTATAGTGTGTCTTTAGCAATATAGTCTAGATTGACTAACTTCCTCTCCTCGGGGAGTTAGTTGGTCATCGACTTAGGAAATTTCGCTCTAGGATCGTTTCTCTCATTTTTCTTTCTTCAGGATTCACTACTGAAGAATTGGAATGACCTTCAGAGACCACTCTCTGGTGAGCTGAGCCTCGATTCTCCATAAATCATAGTTCACCTTTGAGAAAATGGGAAGTTTTTTAGAAGACATTTTATCCAGTCTTTTAAGAATTCAGCAAATATGATAAGTTCGGATAGACCACAAGTATTCGGGGTCAAGTTTTTCCGATACCATGCAAACGAGTCTTATCTGTTTTTTAAAACTTTTTCTTCTCCCATTTGGGTCAGGGTTTTACGATGATTTGGTCCTCGAGAAGCACAAATCGCTCGAGTCAAAGTCTACCCGAGGCAGTGATCCCGAATCGCTTCAGATACCTCAGATAATCCCAATCGATCCCGAGTTTTGAGAGAGATGATGAATCACCTGGGGTTTCTTGGTTGGTTTCAACTAGGATGAGATATCCTTTACAATAAAGAACAATGCAAAGGCTAGGATATCTCGACTAAGCTTTGGATATATCTTATCAAGCTAGGCTTAGTGGAATGAGCTCTTTGATTTAAAGCACTTGGGAAATTCTCGGTTTTTAGTGCTTCAACTTCAATAATAAGTTTGAGCTCTTGAGTTGCTTTACAAATTTCCGTAACCATTCAATGTAGAAGGTCACAAGTATTTATAGGCATACACCAAGGTCACTCTTGAAAAACTATCCGTTGGAGAGATGGCTTCTTGAGTTTCCTCTTATTGTGTGAGAAATGCTATATTTAGGGTTTCACAATAACACGTTTTAGGCAATAGCCTTTATGGTCTTCACTTTTTGCGATCTGGAACTTAGTACTTCGACATTTTTTCGGTGAATGTCATTTCTCGATTGGATATCTTTGTCTTCCTCTTTTTTGACTTTTTGTCTCGGTTTAAAGGTAGACAACTCAACGACTCTTTTGGTTACAATCTACGAGTTGATATAACATTAACAACACTTTGTCTTAGTTCCTTTTATCCGCATTTTGAATGTCTTGGGCAATATCTATTTTTCTAAGGAATCGTGATCTTTTATCAAACTTTTGAGCAGCATTGCAAGTGTTGAATCAATGTTTGATATTCTTGATCTTTTTCTTGATGATGAGTCTTGTGCCTTGTCTTCTGTCTTCGAGTCTTTTCGAGTATAGTCTTCAAATTTCTTTCTTCATAGATATAATACGATAATGAGTCTTCATTGATTTCCATGTTAATATCGAATCTTGAAATCTTTTATAGTGAAACGGTTTCTTGTAAACTTATTGAGTTCTTTAGAATATAAGATCTATATCTCACCGACTATACATTTTTCAAGATAACATCATCGAATACTTAAAACTGAATCTTGACTCAACTATCAAGATTATTCGAACATGTCATACTCAGGGGTTTTGGGATCTAATCAAAATCATATCTTTATTAAATTCATCTCCCAACAGTCTTTCAAACCTCCTTGCAAACAGTACTAGCTTATCCTCTTGCTCATCCTGATTTTTGGCAAGTGAGTTATCAGACTCTTTAGCTTTACAAGATTTCTCTTTGGCTTTGAAAGCCACATTCTTGCTAGATGAAGTTTCATCTTTGCTATCAGATTTCTTAGTTTTCTTATCAATCACAAATTCATAAGCTTGCAGTTCAGAGAAAACTTGTTGGTATGGCAAGGAATCAATATTCTTGGTGTTTTCAATCATCACATCATGTATATCCCATTTCTTAGACAATCCTCTAAGAATTTTCAGTGCCACTTCTCTCTGTGGTTATCTTTTCCCAAGAGCATTCAGATCATTCATAATGCTAGTAAATCTGACTTCCAGTTTGTCAATGGATTCACCATCTTCCATTTCAAAGCTGTCAAACTTTCCAATAGCAACAAAAAGTTTGTTCTCTTTAATGTGATCTGTTCCTTGACACATGATAGCAAGTGTGTCCCATATTTCTTTGGCAGTTTCACAGTGAGAAATCATCCCCATAACACCATCATCAATAGTGCTATATAGAATATCTTTAGCAATGTAGTCCAAATTGACTAACTTTCTCTCATCAGGAGTAAGTTGATCATCAGGTTTTGGAAATTCATCTCTGGGATCATTCCTCTCAGTATCAGTAATTCTGGGATTCACAACAGTATATTTGAATGGTCCTTCAGAAACCACTCTCCACATTCTTTCATGCTTAGAATACAGATGTGCCTGCATTCTCAATCTCCATAGGTCATAGCTCTCAACAGAGAACATAGAAAGTTTCTTAGAAGGCATGATGAACTGAGTCTTGTAAGATATCATCAATAAGATATATTCAGTAGACCACCAAAGTCTTTCAGCAAATAGACTATGGCTACCAAAGTGAGTGGTCAGAATGAACCACTGCTCTGATACCACTTGTTGGTCCCAGTGCAAATGAGTCTCACACTTGTATGGGGGGGGGGAAATACACATGTTCAGTGATTTTTAAAACTTTTTCTTCACTGAGATCAGATGAGTCAGGATGTCCTGAGAATTTTGCCCTGAGAAACACAAATCGCCCTGAGTTAAAGTCTACTGAGACAATGATCCTGAGTAGCTTTCAGATGCTTCAGATTAGCCCAACTGATCCTGAGTTTTATCAGAGATCCTGAGAAGCTTGGATCAGATAATTATCTTACTGACTACTCAGTAGAGTTAGTTCAGTTTGGTAACTATCTATTCTAGCTAATCAAGAGTGCAGAATGGTTGACCCTAAGTTTATACTCGTTTTAGCTTGCTGAAAATCTCTTCATTTAATAAAACAGTGGTTAAGGCTGTGAATCAGTTAATGCACATTCAGTGGATTGATTCCAACTGAATATTAGTAAAATCAGTATGCTTTCAGTGAAAAATATGCAGCAGATAGTATGCAGTACAGAAAGCAAACAACACAGCAATTATAGTGGTTCAGAGACTCAAGCTCCTACATCCACTCTCTCTGATCTTCAGAGAAATTCCTTAACACACTTCTCCTAAAGCTTTCAGGCTGACTCACTGCAGCTTACTAACTTTTCTACCTTGAGTTTTCTGGCTGCTCACTGCAGCTTACTAACTCAACACACACAAGTTTTCAGACTACCACAAGTAGCTTACTAACTTCTCCTCTAGAGCTTTCTGGCTGAACTCAACTGCAGCTTACTCACTCTTTACAACTCTAACTCACCAACAATTTACACACACTCAAACTACCTTATCAAAGGGTTTGGGTTTGGTTGGTTTCCAACTAGGGTGAGATATCCTTTACAATAAGAACAAATGCAAAGGCTAGGATATCTCTACTAAGCTTTGGATATATCTATCAAATCTAGGCTTAGTGTAATGAGCTCTCTTCAATGTGAAACACTTGGGAAATTCTAGGTTTTTCGAGTGCTTCAATTTGCAAGAATACGAATGAGCTCTTGAGTTGCTTTGATTTCCCGTAACCTCTCAATGGTGAAGGTCACTGGTATTTATAGGCAACTTCTCCAATGGCCACTCTTTGAAAAACTATCAGTTGGAAGAGATAGCATCAAGAGTTTCCTCTTCTGGTTATTGATGAACGACTATTTTGTGGTTTGAACACACCCTTGCATGTTTTAGGAAATATGCAGTCATGTAGCCAATCACCCATTTTTGCAGTCTGGAACATAGTACAACTGACAAAGTTCAGTGCCCTGTCACTTTCAGTGTCAGTAAAGTACAGTGTTGTCTTTCTCTGATTGGTTCTTGTCTTCAATGAATGTAGACAAACAAAATGGCTCTTTTAGGTCAATTCTCTCTGAATGAGACAACCTTAAACAACACTTAGTTTTAGTTCCTTTTGTCTGCACTTAAATATTTTGGGCAACATTTATTTCTTTATAAATGTGCGTCTTTCTCAGTTTTGTATGTACTCAGATAGATATTCTTCAGTCCTTTTGAACATTCAGGTTTACCTGAGTCTTCACTAACTACTGATTCTTCAGTATCTTTCAGAGTATTCAGTATCTTCTGAATTTTCAGTTCTTCAGTATCTTCTGAGTCTTCAGTTCTTCAGTATCTTCGGAGTCTTCAGTTCTTCAGTATCTTCTGAGTCTTCGGTATCAAAACCTGATTAATATCTACAGACTATACATGGTACATATATCTTCCTTAACTATTCTATACTGAAACCTGACTCAGACTATCAAGATCATTCTGAACATGTCATACTCAGGGGTTTTGGGATCTAATCAAAATCTTTATTAAATTCATCTCCCAACAGTGAGTTTTTCACTTGTGATGTTAAAGTGTTTGATAGAATGCCCAAGAAAAGCCTATTTCTTTGTTGGTCTTATTTTGTTGAAGATTGATGGTCTTGATGGATTAAACTGTGTTAACCTTGTGTCGGATGCTAGTGGGAGATTTTTTTTTACCAAAGAGTCCACCTATAAGTATTCTGATGCATTCCACCTATAATTTATGAATATCCAAATAATCCACATATACGTATTTTAA
Organism: Stenogyne calaminthoides; assembly: GCA_037126765.1. Taxonomy (NCBI): domain Eukaryota; kingdom Viridiplantae; phylum Streptophyta; class Magnoliopsida; order Lamiales; family Lamiaceae; genus Stenogyne; species Stenogyne calaminthoides. The sequence goes on along the minus strand of JBBCBC010000002.1, from coordinate 12,641,577 downwards.
TGCATACTTTAAGTTATAATTTTAATTACCAAGACATATTGTCATATGTAGGTCCCGAACGGGTTTTGTGAGGGTGGAAGTCTAGAGGGGAGGGGTGAATAGACTTCCAAAACTTTTCGTGCGGATCAGGTGTGAACTGCAGATTACCCGATCAGAGTGCTAGTGTATCAGTTTAGACTGATGTTCAATCTTACTGAGTGCCTGAGGGCAGATTAGTTTGATATCTGTAAGTTTAACTGAATGGTGCGGAAGCTTGTTTTTACCCGTGTGAAAAACCAGTTTTATCAATCAGATTCTTAAGTTAGTTTTTAACCAGTTGACTGAAGTGTCAGACTGATCAGATTAGTTGCTTGGTGCAGACTGAACTTTAACTTTAGACTATGTATGCAGTTTAAACTCAGTTGTGTGACTTGTGTAAAGCGATAAGAAAGCAAGTAAATGCACACAAGACGTTTTATAGTGGTTCGGACAAAACCCGTCCTACGTCCACAATTCCCTTAACACAGGGGAACCTTAACCTACTTTAACCTGCGGGACTTATATCCTTTTCAGGATGGCCGAGATGTTTACCGAGTTCCCACTCAAGCTTAACCTACGGGACTTATATCCTTTTCAGGATAACCGAGATGTTTATCGAGTTCCCACTCTACAACGTAACCAGCGGGACTTATATCCTACAAAGAGGATAGCCGAGATGTTTATCTAGTTCCCACTCTACAACGTAACCAGGGGGACTTATATCCTACAAAGAGGATAACCGAGATGTTTAATGAGTTCTCGTTTGGGTAAAGAATGATTGAGGGTTCCAACTGGAAATCTATCCTGGTGCTTTAGATAGCCAAAATGCTAGTGGATAGAATTTCTTGCTAAGAACTATGGGATGAACACTCTAAGAATAATCTTTAGATGTAGTGTTCTTTTGAGTGGAAATTTGCTGTAGCTTTAGCTTCTTTTGCGATGTCTCCGTGTTTGTTCTTGCGTTTTTCACTTGTTGAACCTCTTCTTCAAAATGAAGAATGATCCCATTTTATAGACCTCGAAATCAAGAAGCCGTTGGAGAACAATTTGAATTTCGGGCTATATTAGGTAGGTTGTAGGATATGATTGAGACGTGCTGCGATTTTGGCATGGCCGTCGGCATGATTAGCGCCGTTTTTGTCTGCAACATCGTATCCCGTATTGTCAGCTCTTTTTGTGCACATGTCGCTTTCTCCTTGGCTCCGCGATGCGGCACTTCAGAAATTTACCCGTTAGACGATTGATATTCCTTTTGGAGAGGATTCGTCTTATGCGGGTGTATCTTTTGATTGTCACCGGTGTGGTGACTTGATCAAATGGCGATCGATCTACCATGTTGAGTCTTTGGTTGCACATTGTCTTAGCTTCAATATGCAGACTCTGCTGAAGGTAGGTCTTCAGGTCTTTTGATCTTTAGGTGTCTCTGAGCCTCAGTGTATTCAATCGTCTTGAGTCTTGAGTTTGATCTTTGAGTCTTGATTTTTATCGAGTCTTGAGTTCATCCGAGTCTTCGGTGTTATCTCGAGTCTTGAGTTCATCCGAGTCTTGATGTTATCCGAGTCTTGAGTTCATCGAGTCTTGAGTTCTTCCGAGTCTTGATGTCTTCTTGTCTTCACCGATCTTGACTTCTTATCTTCGATTTGCGCTTAGTCTTCAGATAATCTGACCTTCTCTGGGTCATCTGATACTTCGACCTGACCTATACATACTGAGTTCTCCCTCAATATGTGACCTATCTTTTACATCAGCTAAAATATACATTTCAGCTGGTCATCTTATTCTGAATCTAAGTCACCAGTCAGCTAACATGTCTGACTGGTCCTATTACAACTTGTTTTGGAACTTCCATCAAAACTAAAATACATATTTCCCAACAATTTCTCCCTTTTTGATGGAACCAAAACACTTAACAAAACTTGATCAGAAAAACAGATACCATGAATGGAAATGTAGATAATGCAAATAGTACATACCTTAGAAGATAATGAGATGAATGTCTCAGAATCAGTGGGATGGAAAGTTTTATTCAGATAGGTGTGTGCATTGTAGAATAGTGTAAAGCATACCTATCATCTGATTCCAAGTTGTCTTCTTCAGGTGTACTTGAACATTTGCAGTTCTTTGGGGATGCCAAACATCCTGTACATCCTTTGCATTAGCTTGTCCAGCTCTTCTTTTCTATGGATTCCTCCTTTTTCAGCTAGTCCATAGTAGATGTTCTTGAATTTAACGGGATCTAGCTTGTTGTCTGGACGCAAAGGTAGAAGGAGTAGTTCAAAGGGTGGAGCTTCTGGTATGAGTGACATGATCTTGCCTTCTGTCATCACTGTCTGGTAGAAGTCTGGATATTTTGTTTCTAACCAATTTCGAAATTCATCATCATTTTCAGTCTGATCTTGATGAATTGGAATCTTCTCCATGATGTAGACGTCACATAACCATTCTCCTCTGATCTGATCCCATTCTGGAAGCAAATCTTGTCGTGCACAGAGGATGCCTTTGACAGGTGCTGGAAGAGCATTTTTCTCCCAAGCAATCTCCTCTGCTGCAGCTTCGGTCTTCCTCTACCTTCGGATGTAGGCAATGTTTAGCCCCCTTGCCTCTGCTAACTTCTGCTTCTTAATTGCGGCCTCTCTTATTCTCTGTCTTGTTTGCTCTTGAACTTGTTCAGGAGTCATCTGGCTTTTGGTGGAGAATGTCTGGCCTTGTCTTTGATCTTCCGCAGTTGCTTTCATCATCTTGCATTTGCCTTTCTTCCTCCTCAGAGTCTGCTTTCGGAGTTCATCTTGTTCTTCTTCTTCAACTAATTTCTTAGCGAGTTCAAGGCTCTTGGCACGATCATCGACTTCCATTCTTTTCTGGCCCGATGAAGAGAAGTCTTCAATTTTGTCGACTCTGGTAGTAATCTCGAAAAAGTACTTTTACGCTTTCGCGATCTCTTTCTTTGTGTTGCTCCACGTTTTTTTTATTTCAAAGAACGAGATCGGTAGATGGAGTGGGTGACAAGTTAGATATAGTGGTTTTTGGTAGAGATGAAAATTTTACCAAGCGTATGCGAAGTACATTTCTTCTTCCTTCTCTTTTTCTTGAGTCATTTTTTAGTATTCTCTTTTCCTTGAGACTCTTTTCGAGACTCTTTTCCTCCCCCTTTTTTTGGTTGCATCAAAGAGGTTGGACATCTTCTTGATTGAGTTGTTAATTCGTGAGATCTCTCTCTAAGTTCCTCGCCAACAAGAGGAGTGATCGGACCGGTGTGGCGAAGGTGCGGTGTGTAGAAGTGTCTGAGAGCAGTTTCAATTTCCTGTCTTGCCTTTTCTGTAGAAGCTAGAAAATGTTTCCAACCCATATCCAAGTGATTGTTGGTTTTGTCCAAAGATGCCCAGACACTCTCCAAAAAGTACGCGGTTCGATTGAGCATCTCTGTGCAACCGAGAGTTTGTCGATCGAGCTTGAGCTTCTCAGCAAGAGGGTATACTAGTTGCATTACTTCAACAAGGATGGCATTGTGCATCCGAGCAGTGTGACTTCGTTCCTTGTCAACTAGTTTTGCTTGCTCATCTTCAAACCGCTTCATCAGATCTGCTGTGAGCGCTGCGAATTTGTCTTCAAATGCAGCTTGGATCCCATCCTGAATCTTCTTAGAATGATGATCTAGGGTATCGGAGCTCATTTTAGCAGTCTGTTCAGATGTTGAAGCCTTGCCAAATTGGGTCTCATCTGCAGCACCCATTCTTGGTTCATCGGCATTTCCCTCATGATCTGTAGGAGGTTGAATGGTTTCCTCCCTGTTATCAGTAATTCCGAACCTTTCATGAATCAGCCATTGGATATCGTCGTCTGATGCTAATTCAATAGCACTTTCAATCCCAGCATTGTGTAGACATTTCAACTCTAAGTCTACAAAGAAGTCTGATCCCAGAGTTGTCATTAGAATCAGAAGTTCTTCAATGCTCTTCAGTCTGATATCCCTCCAGAACACTATCTCTTCTATCTGTCGCTGGATGCCAGGATGTTGATCCAAACAGGGCATAGATCCAGCAGATACTCTTTGATCTGTTGCTTCATTATTCTTACGATGGGGCTCTCTGGAGCAGGTGAAGAAAGTACTGTTCTGTTGGGATATTTTAGTTTTGATGAATTATGTCAAAACATTATCAACTTGTGTTATTGAAGCTAATTTACTGATAACAAGTTGAGGGGGAACGAAAGAACAAGTTGAGGGGAACTCACGAAATCGTAAGTAGATGATCGAGATCGATGAGGTCATGAAACGAGACCGATCGAGATCGATGAGTAAGAAGAGTTCGAGTTAACTAATGAGGCATGTAAAATCAGAAGAGAAGAAAAACTAAGCCGGTGATCGTAAGATCGGATGACGAAATGGACTGATCGGATGATCGGAAGAACAAATCGAAAAATATGGTGATCGGAAAAGCGGCATAAGCCGATCGAAAAGAAACCGACCGTAAGATCGGAAGAGAAGGTTGCGGATCGGAAGAGAGCGGATGAGACGATCGAGATCGGGCGTGATCGAGATCGAGATATGAAGATGAGCGGATGATTAAGATCGACGTGATTGAGATCGGATGTGCTAAACCGATATGCTAAACCTAATGTCTTGACCGATGCTATCGGAGATATTGATCTCGAAGAAGTGTTATCGGATCGATCGATTTGATCGGATCGAGTGCAAAGAAGAAATCGGATAGCTTTGAGTCAAAGTGACTGAAGGTCGGGATGTCTAAATTCGAGAACTGAACTCCGAACTCGGTCGGCTGAAGTGTCGGTATGCTTTCGATCGACAAGGTCCATTGAAGAGAAGTCTCTTTGAATCAAGTATCCCGAGGCTCGGATAAAACCGAGGCTCGGATGAGAAATCACGAGACTCGAGATAAACTCAAGACTCGAGATAGAATCACGAGACTCGGTATGTCTCGAAGACACTGAGACTCGAGAGAGAATCTGAATGATTCCAAGGTGAGGAATCGAGGAATATAGCCGTTAGAATCGGTGGCGTGGACCAATGAGAGGAAGACAACCCGACTGGAAAAGGCTGCGAGAACATACAAAAGAATAGTATGGATTTGAATGTGATTCTCTCCAACGGTAACATTCAAATCCACACTATAAATACAAGATCTTCCATCAAATTAAAATTGGAGAATATGCAAAAGATGCTCTGAGCCAAGAGCCTTATAGTCAAGCATTCCCAACATAGAACACAAGTATATAGATATACAAATATATTCAAAGAGTGTTCTAGAACCCAATCTAAGCAACCCACTATGTATCCTAAACTTAGAGATTTTTTTCCCAACCTTAGCATTGAGGCTAAACAAATGTAAGGGAAAATCTCAACCTAGTTGGAAACCAAACAAACCTTACCCAAATCAGTCGGTTAAGTTTGTAGGTGAGTGTGAACTCGATAAACATCTAGCAATCCCGAAAGGGAGGGTAGGCAATCCCGAGTGAGGGTGATAAGTCCCGATTGGAGTGTGAACTCGGTAAACATCTAGCAATCCCGAAAGGGAGGGTAGGCAATCCCGAGTGAGGGTGATAAATCCCGATTGGAGTGTGAACTCGTTAAACATCTAAGAGGCGAGCCCGAGAGGGTGATAAGTCCAGTTGGAAGGAATTTCCCTAGGAACAGAGAGAGTGGATGTAGGAGCTTGGACCTCCGAACCACTATACCTTATTGTGTTCTTTACTGCTTTACGTTCTTATCTTGTCATATGCATTCGATTATAAGCAAAACACAACACATGAGCTTAAAACGCAAAAATCTGGAATCACCATTCCTTCACCCCTGTTTTTATATGCACCGCATGAAATGTTTGCTTCCGCACGCGCAAAATGGGTTTTCCACCGGGCCTATCAATTGGTATCAGAGCAGTAGTTCAAAAGATCACTTTTAATGTGATCACCTGAACTGATCTTTTTAAAAGAAAACCCGTTTCTTTAAAAATGCATATATTTTAATGTTTTAGCGTCATTAACAAAAAGGGGGAAATTGTTGGGATATTTTAGTTTTGATGAATTATGCCAAAACATTATCAACTTGTGTTATTGAAGCTAATTTACAGATAACAAGTTGAGGGGGAACGAAAAAAGAACAAGTTGAGGGATACTCACGGAATCGTAAGTAGATGATCGAGATCGGGGCGAGGGTCGAGACAAAGACCGATCGAGATAAGATGAGTAAGAAGAGTTCGGAGTTAATCGATGAGTCGCGGCAAAATCAAAATCGAGAAGAAAAAAAGCTAAACCGATCGTAAGATCGATGACCAGAATGAACTGATCGGATGATCGGAAGAACGGTCGAACCGATATGGTGATCGAAGAGCGGAACAATGTCGATCGTAAAGAAACCCGACGTAAGATCGGAAGAGAAGGTTGCGATCGGAAGAGGAGCAGATGGGACCTGATCGAGATCGACGTGATCGAGATCGGATATGAAGATGAGCGGATGATCAAGATCGACGCGTGATTGAGATCGGATGTGCTAAACCGATATGCTAAACCTAATGTACTTCGACCTGATGCTATCCGGAGATATTGATCTGAAGAAGTGTTGATCAGATCAGTCGAGCTGATAAGATCAAGCAAAGAAGAAATCAGATAGCCTGAGTCAAAGTGACTGAAGGTGCGGATGTACGAATTCGAGAAGAACGAATCGGTCGGCCAGTGTCGATATCTGATCGGACCCGTCGTGATAAGGTCCATTGTATCAAGTATCAAGAATCAAGATAATCCCGAGGCTCGGATAGAAAACTGAGACTCGGATAAACTCAAGACTTAGATAGAATCACGAGACTCAAGATGTCTCTGAAAGACACCGAGACTCGGAGAATCTGAATGATTCCAAGGTGAGGAATCGAGGAATATAAGATTAGAATCGGTGGCGTGGACCAATGAGAGGAAGACAACCAGCCTGGAAAAGCTGCAGAACATACAAAGAATAGTATGGATTTGAATGTGATTCTCTCCAACGGTAACATTCAAATCCACACTATAAATACAAGATCTTCCATCAAATTAAGGGTGGAGAATATGCAAAAGATGCTACAGAGCCAAGAGCCTTATAGTCAAGCATTCCCAACATAGAACACAAGTATATAGATATACAAATATATTCAAAGAGTGTTCTAGAACCCAATCTAAGCAACCCACTATGTATCCTAAGCTTAGAGAGATTTTTCCAACCTTAGCATTGAGGCTAAACAAATGTAAGGGAAAATCTCAACCTAGTTGGAAACAAAACAAATCTTACCCAAATCAGTCGGTTAAGTTTGTAGGTGGGTGTGAACTCGGTAAACATCTAGCAATCCCGAAAGGGAGGGTAGGCAATCCCGAGTGAGGGTGATAAGTCCCGATTGGAGTGTGAACTCGGTAAACATCTAGCAATCCCGAAAGGGAGGGTAGGCAATCCCGAGTGAGGGTGATAAATCCCGATTGGAGTGTGAACTCGTTAAACATCTAAGAGGCGAGCCCGAGAGGGTGATAAGTCCAGTTGGAAGGAATTTCCCTAGGAACAGGGAGAGCGGATTTAGGAGCGTGAGCCTCCGAACCACTGTACCTTATTGTGTTCTTTACTGCTTTACGTTCTTATCTTGTCATATGCATTCGATTATAAGCAAAACACAACACATGAGCTTAAAAACGCAAAAATCTGGAATCACCATTCCTTCACCCCTGTTTTTATATGCACCGCACGAAATGTTTGCTTCCGCACGCGCAAAATGGGTTTTCCACCGGGCCTATCAATTGGTATCAGAGCAGGAGTTCAAAAGATCACTTTTAATGTGATCACCTGAACTGATCTTTTTAAAAGAAAACCCGTTTCTTTAAAAATGCATATATTTTAATGTTTTGGCGTCATTAACAAAAAGGGGGAAATTGTTGGGATATTTTAGTTTTGATGAATTATGCCAAAACATTATCAACTTGTGTTATTGAAGCTAATTTAGAGATAACAAGTTGAGGGGGAACGAAAGAACAAGTTGAGGGGAACTCACGGAATCAAGTAGATGATCGAGATCGACGAAGGTGCGGAGACAAGACCGATCGAGATTAGATGAGTAAGAAGAGTTCGGAGTTAATCGATGAGTCAGGCAAAATCGTAAGAGAAGAAAAGATAAGCCACGGTGATCATAAGATCGATGACCGTAATGCACTGATCGGATGATCGGAAGAACAATGAACCGATATGGTGATCGGAAGAGCGCATGTCGATCGTAAAGAAACCCGACCGTAAGATCGTAAGAGAAGGTTGCAGATCAGAAGAGGAGAAGATGAGACTGATCGAGATCAGACGTGATCGAGATCAGATATGAAGATGAGCAGATGATCAAGATCAGACGTGATTGAGATCAGATGTGTTAAACTGATATGCTAAACCTAATGTAATCGACTGATGCTATCCGGAGATATTGATCGAAGAAGTGTAGATCGATCGGTCGAAATTTGATCGGATCGAGCAAAGAAGAAATCGATAGCTTCGAGTCAAAGTGACGTGAAGGTCGGGATGTCCGAATTGAGAACCGAACTCGGTCCACTCGAAAGTGTCAAGATGCTGATCGATAAGGTCCCATTGAGAGAAGTCTGCAGAATCAAGTATCCTGAGGCTCAGATGAGAAATCTGAGACTCAGATAAACCTGAAGACTCAGATAGAATCCTGAGACTCAGTATGTCTCTGAAGACACTGAGACTCAGAGAATCTTGAATGATTCCAAGGTGAGGAATCGAGGAATATAAATTAGAATCACCGGCGTGGACCATGAGAGAGGAAGACAACCACTGGAAAAAGAACATACTGAAAGAATAGTATGGATTTGAATGTGATTCTCTCCAACGGTAACATTCAAATCCACACTATAAATACAAGATCTTCCATCAAATTAAGGGTGGAGAATATGCAAAAGATGCTACAGAGCCAAGATCCTTATATTCAAGCATTCCCACCATAGAACACAAGTATATAGATATACAAATATTCTCAAAGAGTGTTCTAGAACCCAATCTAAGCAACCCACTATGTATCCTAAGCTTAGAGAGATTTTCCCAACCTTAGCATTGAGGCTAAACAAATGTAAGGGAAAATCTCAACCTAGTTGGAAACCAAACAAATCTTGCCCAAATCAGTCGGTTATGTTTGTAGGTGAGTGTGAACTCGGTAAACATCTAGCAATCCCGAAAGGGAGGGTAGGAAATCCCGAGTGAGGGTGATAAGTCCCGATTGGAGTGTGAACTCGGTAAACATCTAGCAATCCCGAAAGGGAGGGTAGGCAATCCCGAGTGAGGGTGATAAATCCCAATTGGAGTGTGAACTCGTTAAACATCTAAGAGGCGAGCCCGAGAGGGTGATAAGTCCGATTGGAAGGAATTTCCCTAGAGCAGGGGAGAGCGGATTTTGGAGCTTGATCCTCCGAACCACTATACCTTATTGTGTTCTTTCTTCGCTTTTACGTTCTTATCTTGTCATATGCATTCGATTATAAGCAAAACACAACACATGAGCTTAAAACGCAAAAAATCGGAATCACCATTCCTTCACCCTTTTTTTTATATGCACCGCGACAAAATGTTTTTTTCAGACGCAGCGCAAAATGGGTTTTCCACCGGGCCTATCAATTGGTATCGAAAGGGAGTTCAAAAGATCACTTTTAATGTGATCACTGAATCGATCTTTTTAAAAAAAACCCGTTTCTTTAAAAATGCATATATTTTAATGTTTTTGGCGTCATTAACAAAAAAAAAGGGGAAATTGTTGGGATATTTTAGTTTTGATGAATTATGCCAAAACATTATCAACTTGTGTTATTGAAGCTAATTTACGATAACAAGTTGAGGGGAACGAAAAAAGAACAAGTTGAGGGGGAACTCACGGAATCGTAAGTAGATGATCGAGATCGACGAGGTCGCAGACAAGACTGATCGAGATCGATGAGTAAGAAGAGTTCCGAGTTAACCGATGAATGACTGGCAAAATCGTAAGAGAAGAAAAGTTAAGCCAAACCGATCGTAAGATCGATGACTGTAATGCACCGATCGATGATCGAAGAAGAACAATAACCGATATGGTGATCAAGAGCGCATAAGCCGATCGTAAAGAAATCAACCGTAAGATCGTAAGAGAAGGTTGCAGATCGTAAGAGGAAGATAAGATGAGACCTAGGGACGAGATCGGGACGGATCGAGATCGACATGAAGATGAGCAGATGATCAAGATCGACGTGATTGAGATCGGAAAAGTAAACCGAGCATGCTAAACCTAATGTAATCGACCGATGCTATCCGGAGATATTGACGAAGAAGTTGTTGATCGATCACCGAGTCGATAAGATCAAGCAAAGAAGAAATCGATAGCTCGAGTCAAAGTGACTGAAGGTCGATGTCTCGAATTCAGAGAATCAACTCAAAGGTCACCGAAGTTTCAGGGGTGATGCCTCGATCGCATAAGGTCCGCCAAGAAGTCTCAAGAATCAATATCCCGAGGCTCGGATGAGAAATCGAGACTCGGATAAACCAAGACTCGGATAGAATCTCGAGACTCGATATGTCTCGAAGACACCGAGACTCAGAGAATCTGAATGATTCCAAGGTGAGGAATCTGAGGAATATAGCCGTTAGAATCGGTGGCGTGGACCAATGAGAGGAAGACAACCCGCCTGGAAAAGCTGCAGAACATACAAAGAATAGTATGGATTTGAATGTGATTCTCTCCAACGGTAACATTCAAATCCACACTATAAATACAAGATCTTCCATCAAATTAAGGGTGGAGAATATGCAAAAGATGCTACAGAGCCAAGAGCCTTATAGTCAAGCATTCCCAACATAGAACACAAGTATATAGATATACAAATATATTCAAAGAGTGTTCTAGAACCCAATCTAAGCAACCCACTATGTATCCTAAGCTTAGAGAGATTTTTCCAACCTTAGCATTGAGGCTAAACAAATGTAAGGGAAAATCTCAACCTAGTTGGAAACAAAACAAATCTTACCCAAATCAGTCGGTTAAGTTTGTAGGTGGGTGTGAACTCGGTAAACATCTAGCAATCCCGAAAGGGAGGGTAGGCAATCCCAAGTGAGGGTGATAAGTCCCGATTGGAGTGTGAACTCGGTAAACATCTAGCAATCCGAAAGGGAGGGTAGGCAATCCTTGTGAGGGTGATAAATCCCGATTGGAGTGTGAACTCGTTAAACATCTAAGAGGCGAGCCCGAGAGGGTGATAAGTCCAGTTGGAAGGAATTTCCCTAGGAACAGGGAGAGCGGATTTAGGAGCTTGAGCCTCCGAACCACTATACCTTATTGTGTTCTTTACTGCTTTACGTTCTTATCTTGTCATATGCATTCGATTATAAGCAAAACACAACACATGAGCTTAAAACGCAAAAATCTGGAATCACCATTCCTTCACCCCTGTTTTTATATGCACCGCACGAAATGTTTGCTTCCGCACGCGCAAAATGGGTTTTCCACCGGGCCTATCAATTGGTATCAGAGCAGGAGTTCAAAAGATCACTTTTAATGTGATCACCTGAACTGATCTTTTTAAAAGAAAACCCGTTTCTTTAAAAATGCATATATTTTAATGTTTTGGCGTCATTAACAAAAAGGGGGAAATTGTTGGGATATTTTAGTTTTGATGAATTATGCCAAAACATTATCAACTTGTGTTATTGAAGCTAATTTAGAGATAACAAGTTGAGGGGGAACGAAAGAACAAGTTGAGGGGGAACTCACGGAATCAGAAGTAGATGATCGAGATCAGACGAGGCTGCAGACAAGACTGATCGAGATTAGATGAGTAAGAAGAGTTCCGGAGTTAACTGATGAGCTGTGCAAAATCAGAAGAGAAGAAAAGATAAGCGGTGACCGATCATAAGATCGGATGACCGGAAACAGAACTGATCGATGATCGGAAGAGCATTGAACCGATATGGTGATCGAAGAGCGCATAAGCCGATCGAAAAGAAATCCACCGTAAGATCAAGAGAAGGCTGCGTGATCGAAGAGGAGAAGATGAGATCGACGAGATCGACGTGATCGAGATCGATATGAAGATGAGTAGATGATCAAGATCGACGTGATTGAGATCGATGTGTTAAACCGATATGCTAAACCTAATGTCTTCGACTCGATGCTATCCGGAGATATTGATCTCGAAGAAGTGTAGATCGATCGGTCGAAGTTGATCGATCGTGCAAAGAAGAAATCGATAGCTTTGAGTCAAAAGTGACTGAAGGTCGATGTCTCGACCAGAGAATCGAACTCGGTCCAAACTCGAGTGTCAAGATGCCTCGACGGATAAGGTCCGTCAGAGAGAAGTCTTGAATCAAGTATCCCGAGGCTCGATGAGAAATCGAGACTCAGATAAACTCAAGACTCGATAGAATCTCGAGACTCAAGATGTCTCTCAAGACACCGAGACTCAGAGAATCTGAATGATTCAAGGTGAGGAATCGAGGAATATAATAGATTAGAATCGGTGGACGTGGACCAATGAGAGGAAGACAACCAGCCTGGAAAAGCTGCAGAACATACAAAGAATAGTATGGATTTGAATGTGATTCTCTCCAACGGTAACATTCAAATCCACACTATAAATACAAGATCTTCCATCAAATTAAGGGTGGAGAATATGCAAAAGATGTTACAGAGCCAAGAGCCTTATAGTCAAGCATTCCCAACATAGAACACAAGTATATAGATATACAAATATATTCAAAGAGTGTTCTAGAACCCAATCTAAGCAACCCACTATGTATCCTAAGCTTAGAGAGATTTTCCCAACCTTAGCATTGAGGCTAAAAAAATGTAAGGGAAAATCTCAACCTAGTTGGAAACCAAACAAATCTTACCCAAATCAGTCGGTTAAGTTTGTAGGTGGGTGTGAACTCGGTAAACATCTAGCAATCCCGAAAGGGAGGGTAGGCAATCCCGAGTGAGGGTGATAAGTCCCGATTGGAGTGTGAACTCCGGTAGAACATCTAACAATCCGAAAGGGAGGGTAGGCAATCCGAGTGAGGGTGATAAATAAATCGATTGGAGTGTGAACTCGTTAAACATCTAAGAGGCGAGCCCGAGAGGGTGATAAGTCCAGTTGGAAGAATTTCCCTAGGAACAGGGAGAGCGGATTTTGGAGCTTGAGCCTCCGAACCACTATACCTTATTGTGTTCTTTACTGCTTTACGTTCTTATCTTGTCATATGCATTCGATTATAAGCAAAACACAACACATGAGCTTAAAACTCAAAAATCTGGAATCACCATTCCTTCACCCCTGTTTTTATATGCACCGCACGAAATGTTTACTTTCGCACGCACAAAATGGGTTTTCCACCGGGCCTATCAATTGGTATCAGAGCAGGAGTTCAAAAGATCACTTTTAATGTGATCACCTGAACTGATCTTTTTAAAAGAAAACCCATTTTTTTAAAATGCATATATTTTAATGTTTTGGCGTCATTAACAAAAAGGGGGAAATTGTTGGGATATTTTAGTTTTGATGAATTATGCCAAAACATTATCAACTTGTGTTATTGAAGCTAATTTACAGATAACAAGTTGAGGGGGAACGAAAGAACAAGTTGAGGGGGAACTCACGGAATCAGAAGTAGATGATCGAGATCAGACGAGGCTGCAGACAAGACTGATCGAGATCAGATGAGTAAGAAGAGTTCCGGAGTTAACTGATGAGCTGTGCAAAATCAGAAGAGAAGAAAAGCTAAGCCAGTTGATCAGAAGATCGGATGACCGAAATGCACTTATCGGATGATCGGAAGAAGAAAATCGAAATGATATGGTGATCGGAAGAGCGCATAAGCCGATCGAAAAAAACCGACCGTAAGATCATAAGAGAAGGTGGCGGATCGTAAGAGGAGAAGATGAGACTGATCGAGATCAGACGTGATCGAGATCAGATATGAAGATGAGCAGATGATCAAGATCAGACGTGATTGAGATCAGATGTGTTAAACTGATATGCTAAACCTAATGTACTGACCTGATGCTATCCGGAGATATTGATCTGAAGAAGTGTAGATCGGATCGGTCGAAATTTGATCGATCGAGCAAAGAAGAAATCGGATAGCTTTGAGTCAAAGTGACTGAAGGTCGGGGATGTTGAATTGAGAATCGAACTCGATCGGCGAAGTGTCAATTATGCTGATCGATCCGGCTAAGACAAGTCTGTGAGAGAAGTATCCGAGAATCAAGATATCCCCGAGGCTCGGGATGAGAAATCTCGAGACTCGGATAAACCTCAAGACTCGGATAGAATCGAGACTCAAGATGTCTCTGAAGACACTTTGAGACTCAGAGAATCTGAATGATTCCAAGGTGAGGAATCCGAGGAATATAAATTAGAATCGGTGGCGTGGACCAATGAGAGGAAGACAACCAACTCGAAAAGAAAAAGCAGAACATACAAAGAATAGTATGGATTTGAATGTGATTCTCTCCAACGGTAACATTCAAATCCACACTATAAATACAAGATCTTCCATCAAATTAAGGGTGGAGAATATGCAAAAGATGCTACAGAGCCAAGAGCCTTATAGTCAAGCATTCCCAACATAGAACACAAGTATATTGATATACAAATATATTCAAAGAGTGTTCTAGAACCCAATCTAAGCAACCCACTATGTATCCTAAGCTTAGAGAGATTTTCCCAACCTTAGCATTGAGGCTAAACAAATGTAAGGGAAAATCTCAACCTAGTTGGAAACCAAACAAATCTTACCCAAATCAGTCGGTTAAATTTGTAGGTGGGTGTGAACTCGGTAAACATCTAGCAATCCCGAAAGGGAGGGTTGGCAATCCCGAGTGAGGGTGATAAGTCCCGATTGGAGTGTGAACTCGGTAAACATCTAGCAATCCCGAAAGGGAGGGTAGGCAATCCCGAGTGAGGGTGATAAATCCCGATTGGAGTGTGAACTCGTTAAACATCTAAGAGGCGAGCCCGAGAGGGTGATAAGTCCAGTTGGAAGGAATTTCCCTAGGAACAGGGAGAGCGGATTTAGGAGCTTGAGCCTCCGAACCACTATACCTTATTGTGTTCTTTACTGCTTTACGTTCTTATCTTGTCATATGCATTCGATTATAAGCAAAACACAACACATGAGCTTAAAACGCATAAAAACGGAATCACCATTCCTTCCCTCTCGCTTTTTATATGCACCGCACAAAATGTTTGCTTCCGCACGCGCAAAATGGGTTTTCCAACGGGCCTATCAATTGGTATCAGAGCAGGAGTTCAAAAGATCACTTTTAATGTGATCACCGAATCGATCTTTTAAAAAAAACCCGCTTTTTTTTAAAAATGCATATATTTTAATGTTTTGGCGTCATTAACAAAAAGGGGGAAATTGTTGGGATATTTTAGTTTTGATGAATTATGCCAAAACATTATCAAATTGTGTTATTGAAGCTAATTTACAGATAACAAGTTGAGGGGGAACGAAAGAACAAGTTGAGGGGGAACTCACGGAATCAGAAGTAGATGATCGAGATCAGACGAGGCTGCAGACAAGACTGATCGAGATCAGATGAGTAAGAAGAGTTCCGGAGTTAACTAATGAGTCAGGCAAAATCGTAAGAGAAGAAATGCTTAAGCCTACCGATCATAAGATCGATGACCGTAATGCACTGATCGGATGATCGGAAAGAATAAATCGAATCGATATGGTGATCAAGAGTGCATAAGCCGATCGTAAAGAAACCGACCGTAAGATCGTAAGAGAAGGTTGCGATCGAAGAGGAGCAGATGAGACCGACGAGATCGACGTGATCGACATCGATATGAAGATGAAAGCGGATGATCAAGATCAGACGTGATTGAGATCAGATGTGCTAAACTGATATGCTAAACCTAATGTACTGACCTGATGTTATCCGGAGATATTGATCTGAAGAAGTGTTGATCGGATCGATTGGAGCCGATCGATCACCAAAGAAATAATCGGATAGTTCGAAGTCAAAGCGACTGAAGGTCGATGTCCGAATTCAGAGAATCGAACTCGGCCACCGAGTGTCAAGATGCCCGATCGCACAAGGTCCGCCAAGAGAAGTCTCTTTGAATCAAGTATCCCGAGGCTCAGATAAACCTGAGGCTCAGATGAGAAATCTGAGACTCAGATAAACCTGAAGACTCAGATAGAATCCTGAGACTCAGTATGTCTCTGAAGACACTGAGACTCAGAGAATCCTGAATGATTCCAACGTGAGGAATCTGAGGAATATAAACAATTAGAATCACCGACGCGGGACCAATGAGAGGAAGACAACCACCGAAAAGTCGCAGTAAATGTTAAAGAATAGTATGGATTTGAATGTGATTCTCTCCAAAGGTAACATTCAAATCCACACTATAAGTACAAGATCTTCCATCAAATTATGGGTGGAGAATATGCAAAAGATGCTACAGAGCCAAGAGCCTTATAGTCAAGCATTCCCAACATAGAACACAAGTATATAGATATACAAATATATTCAAAGAGTGTTCTAGAACCCAATCTAAGCAACCCACTATGTATCCTAAGCTTAGAGAGATTTTACCAACCTTAGCATTGAGGCTAAACAAATGTAAGGGAAATCTCAACCTAGTTGGAAACCAAACAAATCTTACCCAAATCAGTCGGTTAAGTTTGTAGGTGAGTGTGAACTCGGTAAACATCTAGCAATCCCGAAAGGGAGGGTAGGCAATCCCGAGTGAGGGTGATAAATCCCGATTGGAGTGTGAACTCGTTAAACATCTAAGAGGCGAGCCCGAGAGGGTGATAAGTCCAGTTGGAAGGAATTTCCCTAGGAACAGGGAGAGCGGATTTAGGAGCTTGAGCCTCCGAACCACTATACCTTATTGTGTTCTTTACTGCTTTACGTTCTTATCTTGTCATATGCATTCTATTATAAGCAAAACACAACACATGAGCTTAAAACGCAAAAATCTGGAATCAACATTCTTTCACCCCTGTTTTTATATGCACCGCATTTAAATGTTTGCTTTCAAGACGCCAAGAAAATGGGTTTTCCAAAGGCCTATCAATTGGTATCGAAAGGGGAGTTCAAAAGATCACTTTTAATGTGATCACCTGAACTGATCTTTTTAAAAGAAAACTCGTTTCTTTAAAAATGCATTTATTTTAATGTTTTGGCGTCATTAACAAAAAGGGGGAAATTGTTGGGATATTTTAGTTTTGATGAATTATGCCAAAACATTATCAACTTGTGTTATTGAAGCTAATTTACAGATAACAAGTTGAGGGGGAACGAAAGAACAAGTTGAGGGGGAACTCACGGAATCAGAAGTAGATGATCGAGATCAGACGAGGCTGCAGACAAGACTGATCGAGATCAGATGAGTAAGAAGAGTTCCGGAGTTAACCGATGAGCCGCGGCAAAATCGTAAGAGAAGAAAAAGCTAAGCGGGTTGATCAAGATCGATGACGTAATAACAGACCGATCGGATGATCAAGAAGAAAGAGAACCGATATGGTGATCGAAGAGCGTAAAAGCCGATCGTAAAAACCCACGTAAGATCGGTGAAGGTTGCAGATCGTAAGAGGAAAGAAATGAGATCGACGAGATCGACGGATCGAGATCGACATGAAGATGAGTAGATGATCAAGATCGATTTTAATTGAGATCGATGTGCTAAACCGATATGCTAAACCTAATGTAATCGACCGATGCTATCCTCGAGATATTGATTCGAAGGTTGTTGATCGATCACGAGTTGATCGATCGTGCAAAGAAGAAATCGACTTCGAGTCAAAGCGACTGAAGGTCGATGTCTCAATTCAGAGAATCCGAACTCCGGGTCCACCGAGTGTCAAGATGCCCGACGCATATGGTCCGGCCAAGAGAAGTCTGCTGAATCAAGTATCCTGAGGCTCAGATGAGAAATCTGAGACTCAGATAAACCTGAAGACTCAGATAGAATCCTGAGACTCAGTATGTCCCTGAAGACACTGAGACTCAGAGAATCCTGAATGATTCCAATGTGAGGAATCTGAGGAATATAGCCGTTAGAATCAACTGACGTGGACCAATGAGAGGAAGACAACCAGCCTGGAAAAGCTGCAGAACATACAAAGAATAGTATGGATTTGAATGTGATTCTCTCCAACGGTAACATTCAAATCCACACTATAAATACAAGATCTTCCATCAAATTAAGGGTGGAGAATATGCAAAAGATGCTACAGAGCCAAGAGCCTTATAGTCAAGCATTCCCACCATAGAATACAAGTCTATAGATATACAAATATATTCAAAGAGTGTTCTAGAACCCAATCTAAGAAACCCACTATATATCCTAAGCTTAGAGAGATTTTCCCAACCTAAGCATTGAGGCTAAACAAATGTAAGGGAAAATCTCAACCTAGTTGTAAACCAAACAAAGCTTACCCAAATCAGTCGGTTAAGTATGTAGGTGAGTGTGAACCCCAGAACATCTAAAGAATCCCGAAAGGGAGGGTAGGCAATCCCGAGTGAGGGTGATAAGTCCCGATTGGAGTGTGAACTCGGTAAACATCTAGCAATCCCGAAAGGGAGGGTAGGCAATCCCGAGTGAGGGTGATAAATCCCGATTGGAGTGTGAACTCGTTAAACATCTAAGAGGCGAGCCCGAGAGGGTGATAAGTCCAGTTGGAAGGAATTTCCTTAGAACAGGAGAGCGGATTTAGGAGCTTGAGCCTCCGAACCACTATACCTTATTGTGTTCTTTTTCGCTTTTACGTTCTTATCTTGTCATATGCATTCGATTATAAGCAAAAACACAACACATGAGCTTAAAACGCAAAAAACTGAATCACCATTCCTTCACCTCGTTTTTTATATGCACCGCATCTAAATGTTTACGACGACGCCAAAAAAATGGGTTTTCCACCGGGCCTATCAATTGGTATCGAGCAGAGTTCAAAAGATCACTTTTAATGTGATCACCGAATCGATCTTTTTTAAAAGAAAATCCATTTTTTTAAAATGCATATATTTTAATGTTTTCAAGGCCATTAACAAAAAGGGGGAAATTGTTGGGATATTTTAGTTTTGATGAATTATGCCAAAACATTATCAACTTGTGTTATTGAAGCTAATTTACGGATAACAAGTTGAGGGGGAAACGAAAAGAACAAGTTGAGGGGGAACTCACGGAATCGTAAGTAGATGATCGAGATCGGGACGAGGTCAGTAGACAAGACCGATCGAGATCGATGAGTAAGAAGAGTTCCGGAGTTAATCGATGAGTCAGGCAAAATCGTAAGAGAAGAAAAGCTAAGCCGCTTGATCAAGATCGATGACTGAATGAACTGATCGATGATCGGAAGAATAAATGAACCGATATGGTGATCGAAGAGCGACAAGCCGATCGTAAAGAAACCGACCGTAAGATCATAAGAGAAGGTTGCGATCGGAAGAGGGAAGGGATGAGACCGATCGAGATCGATATGAAGATGAGCAGATGATCAAGATCGACGTGATTGAGATCGAAAAGCTAAACCGATATGCTACACCTAATGTAATCGACTGATGCTATCCGGAGATATTGATCTCAAGAAGTGTTGATCGATCACGAGCCGATCGATCAGCAAAGAAAAATCGATATTTCGAGTCAAAGTAACTCGAAGGTCGATGTCCGAATCAGAGAACGAACTCGCCAACCTCGAAAGTGTCAAGATGCCCGACGCATAAGGTCCGCCAAGATAAGTCTCGCTGAATCAAGTATCCCGAGGCTCAGATAAACCTGAGGCTCAGATGAGAAATCTGAGACTCAGATAAACCTGAAGACTCAGATAGAATCCTGAGACTCAGTATGTCTCTGAAGACACTGAGACTCAGAGAATCCTGAATGATTCTAAGGCGAGGAATCTGAGGAATATAGCCGTTAGAATCAACTGACGTGGACCAATGAGAGGAAGACAACCAGCCTGGAAAAGCTGCAGAACTTACAAAGAATAGTATGGATTTGAATGTGATTCTCTCCAACTGTAACATTTAAATCCACACTATAAATACAAGATCTTCCATCAAATTAAGGGTGGAGAATATGCAAAAGATGCTACAGAGCAAAGAGCCTTATAGTCAAGCATTCCCACCATAGAACACAAGTATATATATATACAAATATATTCAAAGAGTGTTCTAGAACCCAATCTAAGCAACCCACGATGTATCCTAAGCTTAGAGAGATTTTTCCAACCTTAGCATTGAGGCTAAACAAATGTAAGGGAAAATTTCAACCTAGTTGGAAACCAAACAAACCTTACCCAAATCAGTCGGTTAAGTTTGTAGGTGAGTGTGAACTCGGTAAACATCTAGCAATCCCGAAAGGGAGGGTAGGCAATCCCGAGTGAGGGTGATAAGTCCCGACTGGAGTGTGAACTCGGTAAACATCTAGCAATCCCGAAAGGGAGGGTAGGCAATCCCGAGTGAGGGTGATAAGTCCCGATTGGAGTGTGAACTCGTTAAACATCTAAGAGGCAAGCCCGAGAGGGTGATAAGTCAAGTTGGAAGGAATTTCCCTAGGAACAGGGAGAGTTGATGTAGGAGCTTGAGCCTCCGAACCACTATACCTTGTTGTGTTCTTTACTGCTTTACGTTCTTATCTTGTCATATGCATTCGATTATAAGCAAAACACAACACATGAGCTTAAAACGCAAAAATCCGGAATCACCATTCCTTCACCCTTGTTTTTATATGCACTGCACGAAATGTTTGCTTCCGCACGCGCAAAATGGGTTTTCCAATGGGCCTATCATGTTCTGGTGTTGAAAGGATTATGAGAGACGGACACATGATCGTTGACTCTCTCAGGTTCTTGGGACTGGATTGGGGATTGGGATGTTTGTTGTTCAGGTTCGTTTTCAGCGTGTAGAGGGTGTTTAGTTTCCTGAACGCGTTCATTGATTGGTGGTGTGGGAGGTTTTGTTCTGAGTGGTGAGGGTGAGGGAGAGAAGGTTTTGTGGGGAGAGGGTGGAGGTGATGATTTCTGAGGAGAGGGTGATGGTGATTTGGAAGTGGGCGTTGGCGATCTTGCTCTATGGAAGATCTTGGTTAGAGGCAGAGAATCAGATGGTGATTCTTCCTCAGATTGCACCACTTCTGTCCTTCTGATGGATTTCTCTCCTTCCATTGCGCGATCATCCGTTTCTTCCAAAACTTCTCGATAGTTGGCCTAGAACGGATCGCTATCTCTTCGTCGATCTTTCTTGCATCGATTCTCATCTCCGCTTCTTGTCGGGCGTAACTTGGAGCGCCAGAGGAGATGAGACTCTCTTCGACGTTTCCGCCGTGAGCATCCGGTTTTTGGCGGATCCTTCCTCTTTAACCTCTTCTCTTGAATGGCCTTTTTCTCGCACTTTCGCATTTATGCAGTTTTTTTATCTTTTCCTTTATTTTCTCCCTTGGGTTTGGGCACATAAGGAGTCGGATCCTCATCAGCTTGTCCAGGCAGGGACTCATCTTTGCTCAATATGGCCTTGTGCTTTGCTTGATAAATCTTTGCTCCATTCTCGTTCCATTCATAATTCTGTGGCAGCTTATCTGACAGAATGATAGAGATTTTGTGTATGAATGAGCACTTCGAAGATAAGCACACTTCATTGCTCTGGGTCAGCTCGAACTTCCCGGAGTCTTTTCTAAGTCTTGCTTTGACCATACCCAACCAATCGATGTCTCAAGCCTTCTTGATTATTGCAGCCATTACACTTATCTTGTATGAAGTGACCGCATCAAGGCTGTAAGTTGAGCACATGATCACCTTCTGAATGATCTCTAGAAGAAGGCGATACTTTCTTTTCAAATAGGAGGCTTTGACGTTCGTCGTGTTCTCCTTGTTTGCTGGTCTCAACAGCTCGACTTCAACAAACTCCTTTTCTCCTACAGCAGTTGTGTAGGTCTCTGGATTGATGCTTCCTCGAGTTAGTCCGAATATCCTCTGTAGATCGTCATTCATCACTCGGACTTCCATTCCGCCAACGGAAGAAATCAGTCAAGATCATTGTCTTTCATCCTCCGCAGATTGTAAAGAAACTCCAGGGCTTCATGGGTGTGAACGATGTTCTGATGAGTAGAGCAATATCGTTCTAGTCCACACGCTCTTAAGCACTCCAGAATTTCCAGCGATTCCGGATCTGAGGTGATGTTGAAGACGATGTACTTTTCATCAATGATGTCTTTCTTCATCGATGCAAAATTGCAGTACTTTTTCCCTTGTCCCGGTCTTGAAACAAGATGTGCCATTTCTGTAAGATATGCAGATTGATGTTTAGTTTGAGTAAGATATTTCAACAAATTCATCCAAACTAAAAAAAATTCAGCATCAATGTTGCAAATAAGCGTTTAGATCAATTAAATTACAGAAATACAACTTGTAAACCTAGGTACCATAGAGAATTCTAGATCATGCAAATGATTTAAAACAAGAAATTACCAGTAATTGATTCGAAGGATTTTAAAATCAGAAGTGTAGAATCAAATGATTTCGAAGGTAATTCTCAGAGAATTTTAAACAAATGTGATCTCTTCAGAATTTTGAGAAGACGAAGTAGTGGAAAGCGATTTTCTGAGAAAAAATTGGATTTTGTAGAAAACGAGGGAAAACCTTTTTGCACAACTTTCCAAAGTACTCAAGTATCCGTGTTTTGAAATCGATGGCTGAGATTAGTCGGCCAAAAAGTATTTTGATTGCACGATTGAGAAAAACAATCTTCTCATTTTCCGAACTCAAAAAATCGTAATAAAAACATTTTGAAAACATTTTCAGGTCCGCATTAAAAGCTTTGCAGGGCATGCATCATGAATAGTGTAAAATAAATCAATTAAAATAAATAACGCATATAAAGATATTCAGAAAGAGATAAATAAGAGAGCGTATCTGACTGATTGATATTGTAATCAATCAGTTACCACAGTGATCTGATTTGGTACTTTGTTGACTTATCTGATGTTTGCCTCATGCATTTCCCAACAATATCTTCGCTTATCTGATCAGATTCTTTACATGTAATGCTTCGCCACTTATATGATCCTCTTTTCTTCGGGTCTTTATCAATGAAAAACTCTGTTATTCCATTGCTGTGTTGTTTTCTTCTGACTTATGCGATCTGTAGCTTTACTCTTGATTTGCTTGTTGACTGGAGCTTTAATCGGCTTATAAAGTAATCTTCCAATCTGATCAGTTCCCCCTTAATCTGATATATCTTGAACTGATCTGCCCTTTGTCTGAACTTCAGATCGGCTACCTTTCTGACTTTCTAATCTGCTCCTATCTGAACTTCAGATTGGCTCCTCGTCTGTTCGTCTGATCAGTTGAGATTCCTAACTCAATTGATTCCACTTAACCTTGGTTAGTCTTTTAACCAACTGAATCTGGAGATCAATCATTCAGCCATATCTGGTGCATTTTCTCCAAGATCCGTAAGCCCTAGCTCGTTGATAACTCTCTCGAATCGATCTCATTTAGTGGCTTGGTTAAGATATCGACTTTTCGCTTGTCAAGATGGATCTTTTTCATCCCGATATTCTTCTTTTCAACATGATCTCTGATAAAATGGTGCCTGACATCCACATGCTTGCATCTTGTATGTAAAACAGGATTCCGAAAGTGATTGCAATAACACTATTATCACACATAATATAGGCACGTTTTAGCTACGATGTTGTAATTCCTCACCGGGCGACTTAGCCAGAGCGCTTGGGGAACAACAACTTTTCGCAACCCATATATTCCGCTCGATGCGAGATGTCGCGAATCGATGTTTGCTTCTTCAAAACCAAGAGATCGCATTTTATTTCCCGTAAACCCACATGAACCCGAGGTTGACTTCCCGTCGATTACGCAACATTCGTGAGTCCGAATCGTAATACCCACTAAGCTCTAGATTGTCATCTCGATGGGTAAAATAAACCAAGGTTTACATCCCCTTCAGATACTTGAGAATCCGCTTTAGTCGCTTTCTAGGTGGCTTTGCATCGATTTGCTTGAAACCGCACATACACCTACACGCAAAAAGTAATGTCCGGTTCTGCCGGCAATCGGTATAGTAGAGATCCAATTAGAGCTCTATACTCTTTCCGATTCGCTTTTTCGACCATCTTCGTCCGGATCCATCTTGAATCGGCCATCATTGGAATTTCGCTTCCTTGTAGTGTTGAACTCCGAACTTTGCCAAGAGATTCCTTGTGTATTTTTAATCGCGCAGATGAATATCCTTTCGAACTCGCTTTGACTTGTAATCCCGTAAAAGTAATTCATCTCGACCCATCATGGACATCTCGAATGTCCCTTGCATCAACTTGTGAACTTCTCACATAACCTTTTGTTGGGAGATTCGAAGATAATGTCGTCCACGAGATCCGAACCATCGTAATATTTTCTCCATCTTCTATTCTCAATAAGGTTCTATCCATTATTCCTTTAGTGAACCATTTTGTCTATCAAGAACCGAGAGAGTGTATCATACCAAGCTCGAGGAGCTTGTTTCGAACCGAAAAAGAGCTTTTCCTTAAACGGTACACTTGGTTGCTTTTTTCAAAGCCCGGAGGTTGTTCGACATAAACTTCCTCTCGCTAGTACCCCGCTTAAGAATGCACTCTTTACATACATCCGATACATGAAGTGAACCTCGGTGGGAAGCATATGCTTTAAATAACCGAATGGCTTTAGGCGAAGCGATCGGGTGCAAAGGTCTCATCATAATCAATTCTTCCGATTGTGAATACCCCTTTAGCAACAAGTCTTGCCTTATTCCTGGTTATGACATTTTTCTCATCTCTCTTGTTCTTGAATACCCACTTTGTGCCAATTACGCCTTGATGAGTTAGTCTGTCCACCAATTCCCAAACTTGATTTCTCTCGAACTGTTCCGGCTCCTCCCCGCATGGCTAGAATCCATTTAAGGCCTTGTAGAGCTTTCTCCTCATCAGTAGTTGGTTCCTTCATAGATGATAACAACAAAGAAATGACACTTTCACCAATCTGATGTCTAGTTTTGACTCTATCAGATGGGTCTCCGATAATCTGATCAGTTGGATGACTCGTAATCCAGGTCCTTCTGTTCTGATGTGCGTCTATTTGGAGACCATCTTCCATATCTGATAGTTCATTGCTAGTGATTGGGAGTGGTGCAGAATTATGATCCACTTGATAAGAACATGTCTCAGCTGATGTTGGACTCATCATGTGCTGAAGTCTGTTCATAGGAACTTCAGAAGTTCCCCCGAACGAGATGGTTCGGGTTGATATCTCAACTCGTGAATAACTACTTCACTGATAGTTGTGCGTACCTTTGGGTCTGATTGACTGTTGAATCAGCAAGATCAAGTTCGGGATGTACACTTTTACGTGTTTTCAGCTTCTTTCTCCTTGATGCTTAGCTGATCCATTATCTGCGTGTCGTAACAAATGATTGATCTGCAGTGCGGCTTGTTACGGAGCTGACTTTCTCATGTTCAGAGGATGTCTCATCAAAGACCACATGGTGTGTTTCTTCCACAACTAGAGTTCATTTGTTGTAAACTCTGAAAGCCTTGCTGGATGAGGAATATCTTAAGAATATACCCTCATCTGACTTGGCCTCAAAAGTCTTCAACTGATTTTTCCCATTGTTGTGAATGAAACATTTGCACCCAAAAACATGGAAGTATGAAACACGAGGTTTTCTGTCTTTCCACAGTTCATAAGGTGTTTTGAAGTGAGTCTTAGTCGAGAACATCCATTCCGAGTATGACATGTCTTGGTTTATTGCTACCGCCCGTAAACGGCTTGGTGTGGCATGTTAACCTAACATAGTGCGTGGCGAACTTCCTTGAGAGTTCTGTTTCTCCGTTCTGCTACTCCATTTTGCTGTGGCGTTCTTGCAGCTGACGTTTCATGTTGTATACCAAACTCATTGCAAAAATCAGTAATAAAGGAATTCAGGAACTCTGTACCTTTATCTGATCTGATCTTTACTATGCTTAGACCCTTCTCATTTTGTAGCTTTTGAGCGCTTCGTATCTTAGTCGTTGTCTCGTTCTTCTTGTATAAGAATACAACCCAAGTAAACTTGGAATAATCATCCACGATTACAAGAGTATATTTGCGCCCACCGAGACCGACCGTGTAATCGGGTCCGAATAGATCCATATGGAGCAGTTGCAATACTCTACTGGATGCTGGTCTTGATATTCCCTTGAAAGAGGCTTTAACTTGTTTTCCCTTCCGACATGCCGCATATGTCCGATCTTTGGAGAATATCTCATTCGAAGTCCTCAACCAAAGACATCCTAGCGATCTTGTTAAGAGTCTTGAAGTTCGGGATGACTCAATCTTTTATGCCAGAGCCAATCGCAACTTTTAGAACTCTTAACAATTAAGCATGTATTCTTGGGGCAACTGCTCCAATCGCTATGTAGATCGTGGCTTTCCTTGAACCCGCTTAAGAAGATTTGTTGAGTGGCTCGATTCCTTATCTTACACTTGTCGCCGAGAACTCAACGCCTAATCTGGGTTGTCGCAGAATTGTGATCTTGATAGTAGATTGTGCTTAAATCCTTCGACATACGAGACTCGCCATTTTGTACATCATCATTCTCTAAGGTTCCGAATCCCTTGGTAAAACCAAAGTTTGTCATCACCAAGAGTACACGGGCCTTCTTGTTCTTTGTAAGATCTAAGGAGATGTTTGCTTCTGTCATGTGCCTTGAGCATCCACTATCGATGTACCGAGATAGTTGCTTGTGCACCTCCTTTGTTGGTCGATCCCCCACCTAACCTCGATTGGTCCTCCTGGCCATTAAGGCGACTTCATCGTCCGCGTCAAGAGAATATCGATCTTCATGCTCGTGGAAGTCAACAACATTGCTTATCCAGACGTAAGTCTTTCTGATGATGAGTACCCAGAGTCCTCGAAGGCAGATAGGAATCATCAATTCCGGATGTGTACTATTAGGCTTTCCTATCTCTAAGGCGTTGCTCTCTTTTGTTCCGTTTTCTTCTCTTTCTCTCGGGAGTCGTCAGGCGGCCGGTGCTGTAATGACCGTTTTCGCAGATTGAAGCATGATCCTCGATCTCACGGAACTTCTCTCGCCAGTGAGTCACTCCGCCTTTAGGATGTCGCCAGTGACTTCCCTTCGATAGTAATTTAACTTCTTTCGCCGACCATTATCTCTCCTCTCATCCGCCGATCATATCTTTTCTTTTCTTTTCTGCGGATCTCTTCGATCATCGATCTGGTTCTTTCTCGTGATCCGTCGATTTGGCCTCCGTTTTTTGATAGTCACAGAGAATCTCCGATACTTACTAAGCCGAGTATTTGTTCTTTCAAGTTTCTTGCAAGCGGAAGCGATCTGTTCCTTGACTTATGATGTTTCCAACAGTTCGATTGGCCTTCGATCCCGCTTTGGTTGCTTTTAAACGCGAATCGATGACGTTGAGGCTTCAAAGCAGTATCTCGCCTTCATCTCGCTTGTCCTCTTTCGATTAAATCGAACTCGTGAGCTTTAAGGCTTAGGTACAAACTACTTGGCTTCATTTTTTAAATGTCTTGGCAATCCTTGACACCGTGACTTTCATGTCCCATTTCTTGGTGAGAGATCTTAAGATCTTGTAGTTGATATCTTTGTCGACACATCTCTACCAAGTTCTCGTGAGCTTATTGACCGACATGGTGATCCTCCCATCGAGCTCGTTGATGGTCTCGTTGGGCAACATCTTTAACTTTTCGAACTTCACTAGTTCAAATTTTTGTAGGTGGTGTCTTTGATCCGATCATTTTCTTCGCAGATCAAAGAAGAGTATCCCACATTGCTTTTTTGGCGGTTTTGAGATACTTTATCTTCTCTTTGGTGACTTTGTCCATTGTCTTCATGATTATATGCCTAGCGATTGTGTTCAGAGTGAACAACTTTTTTCCTCTCGCATCCATCAAAGCCGGCTTTTTTTCGCACAAGACTTCCCGTGGCAAAGTCCGGATCTCCTCCGATCATTGGCCGGGTTGTCGGGTATATGATGATGGGTCCTCGCTCGATGACTTCCATCATTCTCGCCGCTTATCGATCCTAGATGGTTGCACATATATATAGCTCAATGCAAGATACTCATCAATTGAAAATTTAGGCAAATCATGATACATACCAGAGGTATTATCCATGCCGAGTGATTTTGAAAAACGAATGAGTTTTTTAAAAATGGTTTTTCAAGATCTGCTCAAATGACCACAAAGATTCTTCCTCAAGAATCGATGATACTCAAAGCCGTTGGTTCAGAGAACCACCGCCCGATACCACTTGTAGGTCCCTTAACGGGTTTTGTGAGGGTGGAAGTCTCAGGGAGGGTGAATAGACTTCCAAACTTTTTCGCGGCAGATCGTGTGAACCGCAGACACTGATCGAGAGTGCTAGTGTATCGGTTTAGATCGATGTTCAATCTTATCGAGTGCCCGAGGGCGATCGGCTTTGATATATGTCGCTTTAATCGAATGGTGCGGAAGCTTGTTTTACCCCGTGTGAAAAACCCGCTTTTATCAATCGAATCTTAAGTTAGTTTTTAACGGTTGGATCAAGTGTCGATCGACGATCGATTGTTTGGTGCGCATCGAACTTTAACTTTAGACTATGTATGCAGTTTAAACTCAGTTGTGTGATTTGTGTAAAGCGATAAGAAAGCAAGTAAATGCACACAAGACGTTTTATAGTGGTTCGGACAAAACCCGTCCTACGTCCACTCTTCCCTTAACACAGAGGAACCTTAACCTACTTTAACCTGCGTGACTTATATCCTTTTCAGGATGGCCGAGATGTTTACCGAGTTCCCACTCAAGCTTAACCTACAGGACTTATATCCTTTTCAGGATAGCCGAGATGTTTATCGAGTTCCCACTCTACAACGTAACCAGCGGGACTTATATCCTACAAAGAGGATAACCGAGATGTTTATCGAGTTCCCACTCTACAAAGTAACCAGCGGGACTTATATCCTACAAAGAGGATAGCCGAGATGTTTAATGAGTTCTCACTCTACAGACTTGACCTAACTTGCGTTTGGATAAAGAATGATTGAGGGTTCCAACTGGAAATCTA
Organism: Stenogyne calaminthoides; assembly: GCA_037126765.1. Lineage (NCBI taxonomy): Eukaryota > Viridiplantae > Streptophyta > Magnoliopsida > Lamiales > Lamiaceae > Stenogyne > Stenogyne calaminthoides. The sequence continues at coordinate 12,612,486 of JBBCBC010000002.1, read as the reverse complement.
TCCTGGTGCTTTAGATAGCCAAAATGCTAGTGGATAGGATTTCTTGCTAATAACTATGGGATGAACACTCTAAGAATAATCTTTAGATGTAGTGGTTTTTCGAGTGGAGATTTCTTTGTAGCTTTAGCTTCTTTTGCGATGTTTCCGTGTTTGTTCTTGCGTTTTTCACTTGTTGAACCTCTTCTTCAAAATGAAGAATGATCCCATTTTATAGACCTCGAAATCAAGAAGCCGTTGGAGAGCAATTTGAATTTCGGGCTATATTAGGTAGGTCAGTAGGATATGATTGAGACGCGTCTTCGCGATTTTTCGGCGTACGTCGGCATGATTAGCGCCCATTTTTGTCGCAGCTGGGTCAGATCCCAGATTGTCGGCTCTTTTTTTGTGCACGTGTCGCTTTCTCCTTGGCTTCTCCCAAGACTTTAGAAATTTGCCCGTTAGGACGATTGATATTCCTTTTGGAGAGGATTCAGTCTCAGATGGTGTATCTTTTTGATTGTCACAAAAAGTGTGAGTCGACTTGATCAAGTAACCGATCACCTACCATGTTGAGTCTTTGGTTGCACATTGTCTTAGCTTCAATATGCAGCATCTGGCTGAATGTAGGTCTTCGGTCTTTTGATCTTCGAGTGTCTCGAGCCTCAGCCAGTATTCAACAGATCGAAGTCTTCAGTTTGATCCGAAGTCTTCGGGTTTATCCGAGTCTTCGTGTTCATCCGAAGTCTTCAGTGTTATCTGAGTCTTCAGGTTCATCTGAGTCTTCAGTGTTATCTGAGTCTTCAGGTTCATCTGAGTCTTCAGGTTCTTCTGAGTCTTCAGTGTCTTCTTGTCTTCACCTGATCTTCTGACTTCTTATCTTCTCGACGGCGCTTAGTCTTGGATCATCGACCTTCTCCGGGTCATCCGACACTTCGACCGACCTATACATACCGAAGTTCTCCTCAATATGTGACCTATCTTTACATCACTATCTATACATTTCAAATTGGTCATCTTATTCTAAATCTAAGTCATCAACACCAATGTGTCCGACCGGGTCCTATTACAAACTGCTTTGGAACTTCCATCAAAACTAAATTACATATTTCCCAACAATTTCCCCCTTTTTGATGGAACCAAAACACTTAACAAAACTTGATCAGAAAAACAGATACCATGAATGGAAATGTAGATAATGCAAATAGTACATACCTCAGAAGATAATGAGATGAATGTCTTAGAATCAGTGGGATGGAAAGTTTTATTCAGATAGGTGTGTGCATTGTAGAATAGTGTAAAGCGTACCTATCATCTGATTCCAAGTTGTCTTCTTCAGGTGTACTTGAACATTTGCAGTTCTTTGGGGATAATAAGGATAATCTCAAAGATGATGTTGAGTCTGTATCTCAAGGTGGCTCAGAAGATAACGATGATGGTGGTGGTGGTGGTGATTCTGTACATGAACTGAGTCTTGAATTGCGAAATTATATCTCTCAAATAATGGACAAAAAATTGAAGAAATTCAAAGATTCAATCATGGTTGAGATTAATGCGTTAAATAAAAAGGTGGACGGGTTGATTGATCTGATAATCAATAGAAATCAAGAGAACATCACACAAGCAAAGAAAGATGATGATGATGATGACCAAGTTGATGTTGATGCCCACAATGCTAATGATAATCAAGAAGATGGTGAAGACCAAAAGGATGTTAGAGAGGATTCTTTAGAAGATCATTCAGGTTCTAGAAATTTCTCATTTAATTCATTTTCAATTTAATATATGTACAAATGATTATGATTTACTTTTATATTGTAAGTTTTAGATGATGGCTATAAAGAAGTGCATGAGGACGTGGGACAACATTCAAAAATTGATGGTAGATATGATTCATGATATAATTAATTTTAATTGTTTTGATTACTTATTAGTAACATCTAATTTTCATGTGCAGGTGAGCCTATAATAGAGGAAGATGAAGTATTAGTGAATAAGACCAAAAGAGACTACGAACAGGTGCCCGAGGATGGAGAAAATAAGTCAAAAATTGATGGTATGTCTAATAGAATGTTTATCATTTTTTTCTTACTTATGTGTAAATGTTATTTTATTTTCCATGTATAGCTTAACCTAGAATAGATGGAGGTGAATTAATAGTAGAGAAGATAAAATAGGTAGATGACGTGAGATCAAACTTAAAAATTAATGGTCTGAACGTTTTATTTTAATTTTGTTTTTTACCTATGTATAACATTTATTTTTCATATGTAGGTGAGCTTGGAACGAAAATTAGTGAATTAGTTGAGGAAGTGACACAAAACAATACAGAAATGACTTGAGGATATGGATCAATATTCATACGAGATTGGTTAAGATTTTCAAAAACACTCTCATTTCATATTAAATAGGTATTATTAACGTGATGCTCAATTTTTTTATTTTCATTGGTAGTTGGTGAGGCTCGAAGAAAACGTTCGCCTTCCACAAATCCTTCAAAGCGAATAAAATTGATAAATGGTGTACAATTTGATCCATATAGAGTTGTTGATGAGACCAAGAAATTTGATCTTGATATATGGCTAGAAAAAGCAGACACAAGGTAATTGCATGTGCATGCTTTGAATATAGAAGTAGTATTATATATAATGTTTGTAACAACAAGTGTAATTTCATATGCATAGAGAATTGTTGAGTACACCACTATGCGATGTATCGAGAAGCTTTTTTTATGACCTCTTGGGCAACACATTGCTTACAAGTGAGGTAGGTTCATCAGTCCCTATGTTAATTTGCATTATTTTAATTCATATTTTAATTTGTATTCTATCTACAACATATTAACCTTGCCTTATATCATATACGAGAGCGGGCTCTCACGTACCCTGATTTATTTCACCAAGATTCATGCATTATGGATACACATTTTTTTCGACTTGCCGAGGAAGTTGATACAATGATGGAGGAAATTCCAAGTATAAATGAAAGTGATAAATTGATGATTTTGGAATCATTTTTTTACGATTATAGTGAAGACAAACATGTAGAATATTTGCTTAGATATGTCGATGGGGAGTCACCAGTGTTGGGAAAGTCTTGGAAGGGCTGTAGATTTTTGTACTTCCCTTGTTTTTTGGTCGATCATTGGGTTGCAGTCAAAGTTGATATAAAGATGGGAGTAATTGATATTTATGATAGTATGAGTAGCCGCCGAAGATATCGTAAGCTTTCATCTTTGACACATTTTCTCCCTACGTTAATACACTCGACAGTGGATGAGAATTGCAACATTAAGGTTTTTTATTTAAAGAATGTACCATGTCCTCAACAAGTTAATGCGTAAGCATGTTAGATTTTTATGCGTTCTCTTATTATATATTTGTTATACTGACATTCATTCTAATGCAGATTTGATTGTGGTATGTTCGTTGTGAAATATATAGAATTTTTGGTGGCCCAAAAAGATGTCAGTACTATTTGTCCTAATTACATGCCAGAATGGAGAAAGAAACTTGCAGCTGAGATTTTCGGCCATCATTTTGATCTATAGTTAATAGGTAGGATGATTTATGGGGAATTTATTTTTTTTAGAATTGCAAACTTTCAGGTCTTAATTTGTTAGCTGTGATTTTTATGAAATCAATGATTTTAGGAATGTAATATTAAGGTGCATAGAGTACTATGAAAAATGCAGGATACCAGCGTCTCAATGAAATTGTTAGGTAATGTTTTTTAAGGACATTAACTTAGGGTTTGTGTTTTAAGAACAATAATTTTAGGGGCTTGGAAATGTAGGACAATATATTTTAAAACTTGTAAATATAGGACAATATATTTTAAAATTTACAAATATAGGACAATATATTTTAAAAATATGTAAATGTAGAACAATCGAGCCCAAATTTCACATGATATTTCAGCCCCGTTTGGGCTTATATATTCGGGCTGAATTGTCCTACATTTATCGATTTTAAAACATATTATCCTATATTTACATATTTTAAAACATATTGTCCTATATTTACATATTTTAAAACATATTGTCCTATATTTCCAAGTCCATAGAATTATTGTCCTTAAAACACAACTCCCTCAAAATTATTATCCTAGAAAAACTTTTTTCCCAGATTGTTACAATGGTTTTTATCATGTTCTCTAATTTTATGATTATCATTTTTCTCATGCATTCATGTATGTTATCATTGTTGGTTTGATAGGTCTCGTACTGGGATTTTCTTGAAGAGATCATGATCGATTGAGTTGAGAATTGCGCTCATATGATAAGATATGCTTGTTTAAAATTGTTAGCATTTACAAAGCTTTGGATTTTGATTGAAATGAATGCTGAGATAATAATAATTGCAAGGTTGTGGATTTTTTCTTGCATCGGTTGGAATGAAAGAAAATATTTGCCAATAATTTTGATCAAATTTTATATTTGTTATTTAATTCACATTAGAGTTCTAAATACGCAACTCAAATATATTTGGAGAATTCATGAACAACTTATACTAAATCTGATTCAAATAGAAAAAAGAAAAAAAAAGATTAACTTTTGATTATTCCACACTGGAAAGACTTGATTAAATTGATATGGTTAAAAACATAAATAAAGGCTTGACAACATTAGGCAACAATACATAAACAATTTGTATGACAATTTAATGGAAGGCATGTTGTTATTGGACAAACGACTATATATTCAATATTCGTCCACACGTCACATGTTCGTTACAACAATTAATATATGAAATGCGAAATATATTAAAGCTTAAAATATTAGATTGAAAATAGAATAACGACTCGTATAATGTTTTAATAGCATACATGTCGTTATGGGGAAAACCAACTACGTATTCAACATTCACCCACCGTCATGTGATCCTTACTACGATTAGGATATGAAATGAGGATAAAATAAATACATAAAAACTTAAAACATTAGAAAATAGAATAACGACTTGTATGGTGTTATAATGAAATACATTTCTTTATGGGCACTAAAGATTATATATTAATATTCGCTCAACGTCGCGTGCTCTTTATTATAATTAAGATATGAAATACGGATAAAAAAATAAGTAAAGACATTAAAATATTAAAAAATTAAATAGCGACTCATATAACGTTATAATGGAATACGTGTTGTTATGTGTACAAATAAACTCGTATCTACTATCCGACCATCATATAATTTCTATAGTCCTATTTTAGACATTTTTAAAAGATTTGCGTGCATTTTTATTGTCATATTCATCAGATAATAAATAATTGAACAACATTAACTCTATCACATTTGTAACATCATTACATAAGTGATTAAATTGGAAAATGTTTCTCAATAAAATTCAATTTCACTCTCACTCTTAGTTTTCTTTGAATAATATGTTCTAAAATCACAAATTGAGGACCTCGGGAAAAGTACGTCTCCCTATTTTCACTTGAAATTCAAATAACGACCTGAGTGTCGTTTTAACGACACAGATGTCGTTATGTCCACTTACGACGATAAATTCATAGTTTTCTCACCTTATCATGTTTTCTATTATCTTGAACATAATAAGAGTATGTGATAATATAAATAAGGGTTTCAAATAACAAGAAATAGCAATAACGACATAAATGTCATTATAACAAAAACACATGCCGTTACATATACATATGCCTATAAATTAACTCTTGACCAATCTAGATACAATATAAAACTCTAACATCTTATTTTTATCAATGAATTTCGAGAAATAATCCACACGGTAGTTGGAAGACCCAAAAGGCCAAAATTCTTGAACTTGCCAGATTTTCGTAGTATTCTGTCATCTTCTAGTAAAATTGACATAACTTCTTTTAGAAAATTCCAAATGACTCTCTGTTTGAAGCATTAGAACTAGACTGATAGAGATTTCCAACCATGTATAGATCATAGGCTAAATATTCACCAATTAAAACAGAATAAGAATTAAAATTCTCATTCTAAAATGACAAGGTGACTATCTATAAGGCAACTGTTCAAGATAAAACAATTATATACATGTGCAAAATATATGATATACCATTCACACGTAAAGTGCCAAAAAATAAAGTAGAATTGCATGTTGTAATCAAAATAAAGATTAGATCCTCTAAATATTTCTAATTTGTAGACTACGGCAATGGGTTTGTACATGTAGCACGGTAATGCCTTGTTTGTGAACATCTGCTGCATGTGCGTGGCTTGAATTGTTCTCTGCGAGATCTTTTTCATTGCTTTGGAAGCCTTCCACTTGGTCGTTTGGTTTGTGGGCACAACACAACTTCTAACCTAATTTCGTCAACAACTATCCATTCATCTTGAGCGGGTAACATGTATACAAATTCATAATATGATTTTTTCCAATAAGACGTCGTGTAGAATGCTGAACACAACGCATACGCATCACCTCCATAGTGTCTAACAGCGGCAATTGCATGTGCACATGGAAATTTTTCTAAATCAAACTTTTTACAAATGCATGTCAAACAATCCAAATTAACAACCTGCATGTCAAATTCTCTACATACCTCAAACTCAACGGGAGAAATGGGGATGACCTTTGTTGGGAAATTTATAGTTTTGATGAAAGTTCCAAAAACACAACAGGACCATTTAATTCAAGTACCGATCGATGTTTACATTATCGCTATAGGAGACCGGGGCTTGATAATGATTGTATAGAAAAACCGATGTAATAGATAGGTCACATATTGAGGGGGAACTCAATATGTAAAGGTCGATTCAAGAATCGAAGAAAGTTCGATATTAACGTTAAACCGTAAAATCGAATCGATCTAGTCGATAACTCCGAAGTCATGAAGCTCAAACCTCGAATACTAGAAGATCGATGTCAAGATAAGAAAGACCTACATCAAACCTAAGTCAACAGCGCCAGAAGACTCTGAGTATCGTGGATGACGGGCGTCAGATCGATCGATGCCATAAGATGAAAAAACCGATGTTTCATCTTATCATACGTCATCGATCTAAACAAGAAGAATACCAACCTTAGTTGGAGGAACATCACCGCAAAGCAAGGCTTCCATCCAATAAGGAAGAGACACGATGAACAGCCGACATCATGGATTCGGCGATGTTGCTCTCTCAAACGGCTATAAAATACACATTCACGCTTTTCAGCCATGCCGCTGCCTCAAGCACGCCACATCAAGCCTCGCAATACCTAAAATTTTCGAGATTCAAATCTCCAACGGCTCTTTGATCTCAAGGTCTATAAATATGGGATCACACTTTTGTAGAGTGAAACACGGAAATGCTTGGACAAACAACATAATCAAGAAGCTCAAACTATAGTCGATTTCCGCACGAAGAACACAACAAAGCTTATTTTATATTGTGTTCATCCCATAAGTTTTAGCAAGAAATCTTTTTTCATCTAGCTATCGTCGTTTTGTAATGCTAAAGGAAAGATTTCATAGTTGAACCTCAACAATCTTACCCAAACCCCAAGTTAGGATAAGTTGTTTAGCAAGATTTCACCAGGTTTCTAGTAATCGATTTCGGATCGGTTGAGGAGAACTCTTAAAACATGGTGTATCAGGTTGGACTAACACACTAAACTAAGTCCATTCTGGTTAAGTCGGTTAAGTTGGTGCCCTCAGAAAGGGAAGAGTGGACGAGGGATCGGTTTGTCCGAACCACTATAAATCTTGTGTGCCTTTTTATCGCTTTGATTAATCCGCTTTCACATCACACAACATACATTCTAAGTTAAGTATAGCACCAAGCTTCCGATCCGATCGACCGGATATTTTTATCCGATTAAAAAGATAAAACTTGGAATCGAAATTTATACAAACCGTTTTTTTTCACACGGGTAAAACTTAAAGCTTCCGCACACATCGCTTAATGATAGTTACCGAACCGATCCGCTTTCCGGCGTTTCAAGAAGTTGGTTATCGACCAAATCGATTCACATTTCACACTCGATCAAAGCTATCGCCAAGACACCGATCCGCATTTAAAAGTTTTTTTCGAAGTCTATTCACCCTCCCTCTAGACTTCGCCTCACATAACCCGCTCGGGACCTACCAAAATCGACTCAGGTCATTGTGGTCAATCGAATCGATCTTGAAAAACCGCTTTTTAAAAAAACTCATTCATTTTCCAAAATCACTCAAAGATGGATAACACGTCCCAGATGTATCATGATCCGCCAAGTTCTCAATTGATGAGTATGCAGATTGGCTATATATATGTCCAACCATCTAGGCTCGACAAGGGCGTAATGATGGAAGTCATCGAGAGAGGACCCATCATCATTTACTACCACAAACGGAGGAGATCCGCACTTTGGAGAAGTCTTGTATTTTCGGATGGACACAAGAAAGAAAATCGATATCTGGACACCATTGCAAGACATATCATCATGAAGACAATGGATAAGGTCACCAAAGAGAAGATTAAGTATTCAAATCAAACGAAGCAATGTGGGATACTCCGCTGAGATCCGCGAGGGAAATGAACAGATAAAAGACAGTACCGCCTTCGTTTAACTTGAAGTTCGAGAAATCAAGATGTCATTTCAACTAAAACCATCAACTAACTCGATGGAAGAATTACAATGTCTATAAACAAGCTTCGAGAACTTGGTAGAGAGATGTCCGAGAAAAGATATCAACTATAAGATCCTAAGGTCTCTCACCAAGAAGTGGGACATGAAGGTCACAGAATCAAAGATTGCCAGACATTTCAAGAATGAAACCGAGTAGCTTGTTCTTGAGTCTTAAAGCTCACGAGTTCGACCGATTGAAAGATTCGATGAAGACGAGGTGCTGAAACCTCGACTTCAAAAAATCGCTTGCTTTCAAGGCAACCAAGAGGTAACAAAGGCCAATGAACCCATTGGAAATATATTAAGTCAAAGTAAGATCGCTTTTACTTACTCGCGAAGCTTGAGAAGTCGATATACAACTTGGTAAGCATCAAGATTCTATCAGATAGGAGATCCGGATAACAGATCTCCAAAGAACCAGTTTGAGGATCACAAGAGATGAAAGGGAAAGAGATAGTCGACGGGGAAGGAAGAGATAACCAATCGATAGAAGAAACTCAGACTACTATCGTAAAGGAAATCACCCGACAGGTCATTTGGTATGAGGATTCACCGAAGGAAAGGAACGGTGGATCCAGATTGTTTAATCGTGAGAAGCCTGTGTCACTATAAAGACGCCTTGGACGCCGAGAGAGAGGGAAGAAAAGAGGAACAAAAGAGAGCAACGGTAAAGAGCCATGGTTGCCGATATGAATTGACATTCCTATCTCCATCCATCCTTCAGAGAAGACCGGGAAACAAAAAAGCCGACTTCTATGAAAATGAAGATCGATATTCTCGCCAGACGATGATGAACTCGCACACGATGGCCAGGAGGACCACCGAGGTAACCTCCAAACCCCTTCGCTTCGCTTTTACACCGCTATCATTAGCACTTTGGGGAGATTGACTAGAAATTTTACTCGTGAGCAATTGCTTGAAGATCTCTCCAATGCAAGAGAGACTTATGCTATTGTGGAAGCCGAGAATGATAAGTCGAGGACTAGAAATAATCACTTTGCTAAAGAAAATGATCTCAGAAAGCCTCCTAACTTAGATCAATTAAATCGCCGTAAAACCGAGGAATTTAAAATTTCAAGTTAAAGCTTCGATCAGAAAAGCAGATCAAAGATCGATGGAAATTAACAGAAAGCAATCGATGACTTCAAAATCTTGCAAGCAAAAATTCGATGAGCTATTCCGAACGCATGATAGTTCAAATCCTCTCGAGGATAATCACAGAAGAAAATAGATGTTTTTTTCAAAATCATCTCAAACCGCTAAAGACATAAACGCCTATTTTCGAAAGTAAAGATTGATAAGGAGGGACTTGGCTATGAGAAACCCTCCACATCCTCAAAAGCCCCGATCGATTCATCTCTAAAGGTGTAATCGCATTTAATTTTTGAAAAAGATACACCAAAAAGCTAAACTTGTGTCTAATAGGGTAAGAGATGAAAGGTGTAAAAGGCAAGTTCAACCGTAAAGGGAAATGTAAATGGACCCCTAACGGTAAAGCATCACCGAGGAATCAACGGAAGAACCCGCTTCTTCCGAAGAGACTCAACTCGATCAACAGATCAGAATCGTAAAAAAGACAACCTATAAAAGGGAAGTCTAATCGAGACCAACCAAGGTCACCGCCTTAATAAGCATGCTTCGTAAATCGAAAACCATCTATGCGAAAAAGGATATGAATCTTTTGATGGTAAAAATGTATCTACCCCTATAGTCGAAATTTAGGGTCAGTCAAGACCGAACCTAATCGATAAAAAGAAGACAAACCGAAAAGTTAAATCATAAGTCTTCTAAGTCATCCAAGGTTCACACAAGTAATCATACAAATCAGAAAAGATATGAGGATAAGTATGATTATGTTGATGTATGGGAGACAAATCAGGCCTTCTCGATCTAACCGATCACCATAGAAGTGCTCGCTTTGTATGGATCCCCAAATCCAAAACCTAACCCCTCAGACCCAATCCGAAAGGGTACCTAAACCCGATCCGAAAGTTCGTGGGTCCGCCAACAGCGAGGTGTGCAAGCAACTATCCGTACATCGACAAGGATGCTCAAGGCACATGACCGAAGCAAACATCTCCTCGCCTACATAGAATGTAAAGGTTCGCAGGTCTTCTTCGGTGATGATAACTTTGGTTATACCAAAGGGTTCGAACCTTAGAGAATGATGATGTACAAGTAATCGGAGTCTCGCTTTGTCGGAAGGTCCAAGACAACCTATTATCGGTTTCACAATTTCGCGACAACGGATTCAAAGGTTGAGTTCTCGATCGATCAATGCACTATCAAGAATCGAAGTCACCAATGATATTGCTAACCGGTTCAAGAAAAGGGACGATCTACATACGTGATTGAAAACGGTCTTGTCCAAGAAATGCGTGCTCGATTCATAAGAGTTCCAAAAGTAGCAATTGCTCGCACAAAAGAATGAGCCATCCGAACTTTAAAACTCTTAATAAGATAGCTAGGATGTCTCTAGTGGAAGGACTTCCGAATGAAGTGTTCTCAAAGGATCGCATATGTAATGATGTCAAGGAAAAAAAAGTCAAAAGCTTCATTCAAAGGAATTTCCGACCAAAGATCCAACAGATATTGCAACCGCCTCATATGGATCTGTTTGGGACTGGGATTTTACACCCGGTCTACCCTCAACGGACTAAAATACACTCCGTAATCGTGGATGACTACTCCAAGTTTACTCCGGGTTATATTCTTACATAAGAAGAATGAGACGACAACCAAGATACCCGAAGCCGCTAAGAAGATTACAAAATGAGAAGGGAAATAAGAGTAAAAATCGACGATAAAGGCATGCATTTCAACTCCTTTATTACTAATTTTTGCTCTAAGTTTGGTATACAAAGATGAAACATCAAATCGCGAGGACGCCACAATGTAACGGAGTAGCCGAATCCGAGGAAAGAATCTCAAAGAAGTTCGCCGAACAATGTTAAATTTAACATGCGATACCAAAACTGCTTTCAAGGTATAATCAACACCGCATGCCATACGGGTAATGTGATGTCTCCGACTAAGGCTCACTACAAAACACCTTTATGAACTATGGAAGGGCGTAAAACCTCGTGTTTTTACTTCCATGTTTTTGGGCAAGTGTTTCATACACAACAATGGGAAAAGTCTTTTGAAGACTTTTGAGGCCAAGTCCGATGAGGGTATATTTCTAGGGTATTCTCATCTAGCAAAGCCTTCGTGGTCTACAACAAACTAACCCTAGTTGTGGAAGAAACACCCTATGTAGCCTTTGATGAAGCATCTTTCGATCAAGAGAAATCGCGGTCAAGAAGTACCGATCTACCGTAATACCAACCTAACGATCAAGGAAAAAGGATCGTAAATCAGATCAATTTACATTCCGATCTAGTGATTCACCAGATCAATCGATCCTAAGGTACTAACAACTTTCGGCGAAAAGTTCGATTCAATGAGATAAAGAAGAATCGAACCATCCGGTTCTGGGGGAACTGGAAGTTCTCACTTAACGGACATCAAGACATGATGATTCCAACATCACCGAGACTTGTTCTTATCAAGGGACTATAACCTCAAGACCACTCCCAATCTAGTAATAAGATTTTATCGTAAACGGACGATGTTCTCAAACCGACGGAAATCGTAATGTATGACCCGATAACCACCATCCAACCGATCCGATAATTGGAGACCCGTCGATAAAATTAAAACTAGACATCGACAGGAAAGTGCCATGTATTGTCGTATTCCGCCTATGAAGGAACCAACTACGATCGAGGAAGCATTACAAGACGCAAACCGGATTCTAGCCATGCAGGAGGAGCCGGGAAGCTTCGAGAGAAATGAAGTTTGGGGAACTAGTAGACGCATCAGGTCATCAAGACGTAATTGGCACGAAATGGATCTTCAAGAACAAGAGAGATGAGAAAAATGTTATCACCGTAAATAAGGCAAGACTTGTTGCTAAGGGGTATTCACAATCGAAGGAATTGATTACGATGAGACCTTTGCACCGGCCGTCCAGGGTCGCTTCGGGCTTATGCTTCCCACGAGGGTTCATCGTGGTATCGATGGACGAAAGAGTGCTTTCTTAAACGGGGTACTAGCGGAGGAAGTTTATGTCGAACAACCTCCAGGCTTTGAAAAGGGCAACCAAGTGTATCGTTTAAGAAAAGCTCTTTATGGCTTGAAACAGGCTCCGCGAGCCCGGTATGATACACTCTCTCGGTTTGATTGAAAGTGGGTTCACTAAAGGAACAATGGGATGTAACCTTATTGCATAGAAGATGGAGAAGATATTCGATGGTTCAGATTTACGTGATCGACATCATCTTCTTGGATCTCCTAACAAGAACCTATGTGAAAGATTCAAAGAACCGATGCAAGGGAAATTCGAGATGTCCATGATGGGTCGATGAATTACTTTCTAGGTCTTCAAGTTAAACAAAGTTCGGAAGGGATATTCATCCAACAAAAGTACACCAGAATCTTTTGGCTAAGTTTGGAATTCAAAATAGTAAGGAAGCCAAAATTCCTATGATGATCGGATTCAAGATGGATCCGAGATGATGGTCGAAAACAAATCGTATGAATATAGGGCTCTCATTGGATCTCTATGGCTTGCACTGTGATATCACTTTTGCAAGAGGGTGTATGTGCAGATTTCAGTGCAAATCCAATGATCACCACCTAGAAGCAAACTAGCGGATTTTAATATTCAAGGAACAATAAACCTTGGTTTATTCTACCCATCGATGATAATCTAGAGCTTAGTGGGTATTTCGATTTCGATTATGAGGTTGCAAGATCGTAAAAATCAACCTCAGAAAATGGGTTCTTAGGAAGTAAAAGAGTCGGGTTTTCAAAGAAGCGCATACATCGCCATACATCAACAACTCAAGGTAATATATGGTCAGCAGAAGTCGTTGTTCCTAATCGCCTGCTCACCAAAAATGAGGGATTACAACATTGTAGCTAAGAACGCATCTATATTCTCGTGAAGAATAGTGCTATTGCAATCACTCGTAACCCGGTTCTACATACAAGATGCAAGCATGTGGATGTCGACACCACTTTATAAGAGATCATGTTGAAAAGAAGAATATCGTAATGGAAAAGATTCATACCGATATCTGTATTTGATATTCTAACCAAGTCCGAGATCGATTCAGAGATTTATGCAATGAGCTAGGACTTAGATCTTGGAGAAATGTCAGAAAAAATGTTTGATGGAATGCTCTCCGTAACTAGTTTGGTTAAGAGACTAACTAGATCGAGAGAAATCATTGAGTTTGGTATCTTAATCGATCTCAAGAGACCGATAAGCAAAAAATCGATCGACTTTACACGCTACAGATCCAAAGGAACCGATCGATTTTTAGTTTATCGATTTAAAAGTCTATCGCTTTTAAAGGAATCGATCGATTCAAGGTTTATCGATTGAAGGAAAATGCTCGATTTTAAAGGATTATCCGATTAAATCAATTTGGTTATAGTATTTTTTTGTGATTCGATTGAATGATATTCAACAAGCAAGATTCGAGATTAAGAGCTAACAATCGCATAAGAAAAGGTGAATTTACACAACGATGAAATAATGTAACTTTTCATTGATAAAAACCCGAAGGTGAGGTTTACGAAGTTACAAGTACAAGAAGACCCGGAGGTCAAGACATAAATGTTAACCAAAATCCTAAACCTATAACCCTAAACCTCATCCTAACCCCTAATGAAGGAAAGAGAGAGATTTTAAACTCTCATTTTCCCCCACTTAACAAGGGGTGAGAGAGGTTTTAAAGAATGTAATCCCAAGGCAAATGCAAAAGTCAAGATCAAGAAAACTAGAGCGACAGAGGCCTTTGATAGGATTCTTAAGCCCGAGCCCTAAAAAAGGAGGAGTAGTAGGGCTCTCCAAATTTGTTGAATGGAGCACGTGTGCCAAAGAGTTGGTCATCGATCTCATGGGCACATGTGTTTGATATTTTATACCGCACTAAGTCCGATGGTTCGTTACATCATCGAGATAGACACACAAGGTGCATACGGTTAGGAGAAGTGTCTTCTCGGTTGCAAAAATCAGATCCGGGCCGGTGGTGGTAGAGAAGCTTTTCAAAAGAATCGTATGTGAAATCAAGATGATGAAGAAAACAAAGAATAAGGGGATGCAAAGGGTTGATTTGAGAAGGTGAAACCATATAAAAGGGTGTAAAATGTTTGCCGGAAGGAAACAAGGGTTCACCAAGATACATGATTCTTACAAAGAAGATAAGTATGGTGAATGGGTGAAGTTGTGTAAAACATTGGTCCAATTTATAGAGGCCAAGCAAGGATGCAAATGCAATTTCCATTTCAAGAAGCCTATCCGAGAAATTTGCATCAAAAGGACAACCAGGTAGAAATCACGATCGATAATTGATAAATTTACGGTTGATTGACATATCGAGAGATTGACGATATTTACGCATGTCAATCACGCCTACTTAGGAATAGAAGCTACTACTCTAGACTAAGTTTTGGCGGTAACACTTATCCCTAGAATTGGCTTAATCAAAAGAATCGATGAGGTCAACCAAAAATCGATTACTTACGAGCATGATCGGATGAGAGAGATCTCACGAGCTTGAAACTCAAATAAATCGATATATCACTATCTATCAAATAAATATGGTTGGGGGGAACTTCAACCGATCAAGGAGGATCAAAAGGAAATCGACGTGATTTTAAGGAAAGTTTTCAAGTTTCAACAAATCGATGCAATCGAGAAGATCGCTTAAAAGGATCTTGGGAAATTTCTTAAGGCTTAGGCGTAATGATTAAGATCAACAAGTGGAATCAACATTGACAAGTAATATTGATCGATAACAACATCACCAATCGACACGATCTCTTCTTCTTGTTTTTACTTATTTATCGGATCAGATATCGATATTATTTGCCTTATCGCATCCACTATCCTTGTGACGTGTACTCTGCAAATCATTTAATGCGACGGGGGGTACATGTATTAACCGGCCGCTTGATCGTGCTTTTTAAATCCAAAAGTTTTGTGTACGCGTTTTCCTCGACCCTACGATCAAAACCGCTAAACTGAGCGCATAATCTTTTTCAAAACGATTGATCTTCAAAATCTTGTCTTATTGTACCCTCCGCCTATATAAGATTCATCAAACCTTACCAGAGTTTTTTCGCTTCACAAACTTGCATTACTCCCGAAAAAACTTCAAAATTTTCTACGTTTCAAAACGATTTCTTAGAGTTCAAAATCTTTCCAAAATTTGAATTGTAATATTTTCTTTTAAGCATAATGATGAATCTTTCTTTCCGTTAAAAAACATTGTTTTCAAAAGTTGTTTTTCGGAATTTATGTTTCATTGCCTTTTGTTTTCCGTAAAGATGATATTGATATTGATTATGCACAAATTTAATGAGTCTATCTCTGTAGATGGCCACTCATGGACTAGGAAAGATCATGTGCAACTATGGAATCGCAACGAAGATCTTTGAGGACAAGTTCGTTCGCTTTGGAACCACCGAGATTCTCGAATCCATGGAGGTGGAACAAATCAAGAAGGCCGGATCGAAACATATTGCTCGCTTTCATCGCAATCCAAAGGATGCAAAGATGAAGCACTTCAACCTTGCGAATTTGAGTGTGGATACAGAAAAAACCAGAGACGAATCGATGTCACACCAACGGGGAAGAAATCAAACCGACAAATGCGCATATCACTGGTTCTGCTCGTGCCTTGCCAAAGGGCGTAATCTCTCTCCGCACACTACAGGAGAATGAGGATGAAGAAATCAGAGAGGAGCTCTTAAGAGAGGCGCATAAACATCGAAAAGCCGGATTCATCGTGCCAATGCTCAAAAGAAAGTACAGATCGTTGTTTGACATTCCCCAAGAACGATCATGGGAATTTATTTAGCCCAGATATGTCTCTCACATCACCAAAATGTACAAAGATGGCAAAGAATAATTGATGGGGCGTAACATCAATTGGCACGGCTTCCGAAAAGCCATCTTGCTCCAAGAACACGAAAAAATTTGGAGTCAATGAATCCAAAGTGTGTTTTTCAAAAGAGAGAGTAAGTAATCTGCTTATATGAAGGACAAACCGCCAAGCGCTGAATGGAATAATGGATCAAGTCCTACAATGCCTTCCTTCATCAACTTCAGCTTATTTATGGGCCACAGACGATGACAAGGAGCCCACTCCAACAAAAAATCAAGAAAGGAAAGAGAAAAGAAGTCGCCCATCATCCACACCCGGGCTTGCTCCACGTAAAAAAGAAACGAAATCGTGAATGGAGAAGAGGCCAAAGAAAGCAAAGGAAGCTACCATGACTCTAAAGACTAGAAGATGAGTCAAGAAGAAAAAGCGCCCGTAATTAAACACAAGGCGCGAAAAAGAACAGAATCGACAGTAAAAGCTTTCAACCCGAGGGCTCATGATCCGAGGTAGAAGCACGTTCGATAAATCCATTTCTCCTCAACCTCAAGCCGATTCACCGCCGACTAAAGGTCGCCGAGCATGTTCTCCCGCTAGTTTCATGAACTCAACCAGACATAATCGCCACTACAAAGCAGGTCCATCGCAGTCGAACTAATCGCATAACTTCCGCCGACTCAAGCACAACCGAAGCCTCCACATCTCATCCAATGTATCCGGACAGATAATTCCTCAGATCCAGATCAACAAAGACCATCACCGAAAAATGGTCGACTAAGAATTGAACGAGATTGATGAGATGTATCCACAATCGGTCGCCCATCCCGCCATCGAGAAGAAGTCATGGAGATCCTCACCGAGAGATCTCGATTAAAAAGCTTTCAGATCTTATTTTACTTGTTGAACAGATGGGTGGTGCGATGAGTTCGCAGATTTTGACTTCAAATGAGGAAGTTCGCCAAAGTGGGATCACCAAATGAGCTCATATCCGATAAAACTGGAAAGCTCGATCCACGTGAAGTTGGAATTGCCGGAAGAAGAAAAGTCGGAGATCGCCAAGAAGCTCGTATATAAATGGAGAATGTGAGCTGCTGATGAAAGTGGAACTGTGCCGCAGATTCACGACCAACCACCGGAGGCACAAACAATCGAACCTCGATCAAGTGATGGATCCAATTCCTACATCTCAAATCACCATCGATCAACTTCAGAGATCGATTTGTCTCAAAGATCTCCCGAAAAGAAGAGATTGTTAATCGATCGAGACAATCGCCTCAAACAAAACGAAGCAATCAGAGATCGGGTTCTCCCAATCCATGACCACCAACGAGCTTACAAAATCGTTGATGACAAGTCAAACAGTGGATCAAAATCAATCTTTTTTTCGACGCCATCGAGAAAAGGCTCGAGCTATCGAAGAGAAATTTGACAAAATGATTTGGACACTCTTCGCTACAATGGAAATCGCCAAGAAAAGAGCAGACATAAACCGCTCGTAAGACCAAACTTCGTGTTTATCTCGCTAATGATCTAAATCGCATTGTCGGGCCAACTTTGGGTCTCGACTTCCCACTCAACGCGCTTTTTGATCAAACCAAAAAGGGGGAAGGATCTCGAGAAACCAATCGACACATCAAGACAAGGCCCATGGACAAAGCTCAATTGCAAGAAAGGCCAAGGGTGCCGAACATCAAAACCGAGTGTAAGAAATAGTCGACAGCCGATAAGGAGCTAGCCAGAAAATTGTCCAAAGAGCGTATGATCAAGAAGAAAGAAGGATGTAAAAACGGGCACAAGGTAAGGGTTGAAAAAGAAGTTCAAATCAAGGGCTAAGAAAGGATTGATCGAAAATTGCACTGTAACCTCGGGCCACGTTAAAGAGTCGATTTGATCATACCAAAAAACCGGCCGACACGCTTAAGAGGTTTGAGGAATGGAATAAGATCGTAAGTGAATGGCTTTAGATGCTTTTGTCCTTGATCTTGTTCCAAAAGAAGAATCACCAGATGATGAGTTCCTCAACCGTTACGTAATAAATATCCGACTTTTCAAGTATTCGAAAATGAAGCCAAGCTTATAAATGTAAAGATATCTCGCCAAGAGTATGATCCGTTAATATACTCAAAGAAGGCAGATGGCTCATTTGACAGATCGGGCATTTGAGAGATTCTACTTTGACATCTTGAGCAAATCGCAGATAATCGATCAAGTGCGCATAACCGATGTCAAATGGAAACTCTATCGATTTTCAACGCTCCACAAGACCAAAGAGAAATGCCGAAGGATACAAGCCCAAGGAGTGAAGATTCGTAAGACGCCTAGGATCACCGCTTTTAAATACAAAACTTTTTTTCGATGTAACATGTAATCATCATATCTAATGAAAAGTTTATTTTTTCGATCCCAAGACAAAATCTCTTTGTCTTCGACACGCTTTTTTAACCTGTTTCTATACTTATCAACTGCTTGGTTTTCAAGTGTTTTGGTTTCATCAAAAAGGGGAAATTGTTGGGAAATTTATAGTTTTGATGAAAGTTCCAAAAACACATGTAATAGGACCAATCGGACTTGTTAATTGATCGATGTTTACATTATCGCTATAGGAGACCGGTTGATAATGATTGTATAGAAAACCGATGTAATAGATAGGTCACATATTGGGGGAACTCAATATGTAAAGGTCGATTCAAGAATCGAAGAAAATCGATATAACAAGCGTAACGTTAAACCGTAATCGGAAGATCGATCGAATCGATCTAGTCGATAACTCAACGGAAGTCATGAAGCTCAAAACCTCGAATACTAGAAGATCGATGACTTCCGTAAGATAAGACGGAAGACCTACATTTTTATTGAAGCTAAGTCAACATTTTAAGACTCCATCGTGGTGGATCGAGCCCAGATCGATTGAGATCAATTTCATAAGATGAAAAACTGATGTTTCATCTTATCATACGTCCGCGATCTAAACAAGAAGAATACCAACCTTAGTTGGAGGAACATAACACGCAAGCAAGGCTTCCATCCAATTATGAACAGAGCCGATATATCATGGGATTCGATGTTGCTCTCTCAAACGGGCTATAAAATACACATTCACGCTTTCACCTATGCCGCTCTCAAGCACGCCACATCAAGGAGAAGAAGTTCATTTAAAATAGCCCCGAGATTCAAATTGCTTCCAACGGCTTTTTTGATCTCAAGGTCTATAAATATGGGATCACACTTCAGAGTGAAACACGGAAATGCTTGGACAAACAACATAATCAAGAAGCTCAAACTATAGTCGATTTCGCATCAAGAACACAACAACAAGCTTATTTTATATTGTGTTCATCCCATAAGTTCTTAGCAAGAAATCTTTTCATCTAGCTACGCCGCTTTTGTAATTAAAGGAAAGATTTCATAGTTGAAACCTCAACAATCTTACCCAAACCCCAAGTTAGGATAAGTTGTTTAAGAAGATTTCACCAGGTTTCTAGTAATCGATTTCGGGATCGGTTGAGTGAGAACTCTTAAAACATATCGCGGTTGGACTAACACACTAAACTAAGATCGGTTAAGTCGGTTAAGTTGGTGCCCCTTGTGAAAGGGAAGAGGGACGAGGAAACCACTATAAATCTTGTGGTGCTTTTTTCGCTTTGATTAATCGCTTCTCACAACAATCTTAAAGCGCATACATTCTAAGTTAAGATCGAGAAAGCACCAAGCTTCGATCCGACGGACCGATATTTCATTCATCCGATTAAAAAGATAAAACTTGGAATGGATTTATACAAACCGGTTTTTCACACGGGTAAAACTTAAAGCTTCCAGACACATATTCCGATAGTTACCGAATCGACCGCTTTTCCGGCGCTCAAGAAGTTGGTTATCGACCAAACCGATTCACTCAAGACTGGATCAAATATTCGCCGCACACACCGATCCAGACGAAATTTTTTCGTAAGTCTATTCACCCTCTAGACTTCGCCTCATAACCCGTTCGGGACCTACAACCTTCATTCCATGTGACTCATTGTACATCATGCACATTTTCTCCTCCATTGCTGGTGTCAGATGACTACTACATTTTTCTGCTTCATTGTGCCTTTCGTGAAACCATCTCTGCAACATCGCTCTAATATGCTCCAATAAACCCAAATTAGGAAAATCACGGGCACTTTTCAAGGCTGAATTCAAAGACTCTGCATTATTAGTAGTCATGATATTGTATCGTGTCCCTTTGCAATGTGCTCTGCTCCAAACATGAAGACCTCCAACATCATTTTCTAGGTATTTTCTAATCCCTTTATGCAACCCACAAAGTGCAGCCATTTTTTTCTCAAAATCTGATATACTGTAAGCCTCGTCTGTTATCCAAAATAATCTAGCAAAATCTGATCTTGAATTTTTTTTCTTGTTCGTTTTTCTAAGCAAGTTACTGTTTACCGTAACGATGTGTTTATCTATCATGAAACTTTACGGAACAATCTCTATACTATTAACTGTGCACACCACTCACAAAATGCATCTTATAACATATCGATTGTTTCATGCAATAAGAGAAAACGATCAGAAAGCGTGAATGAGACACTTCTATGGCATCTAAGATTGAGTCATATTAATCTAAATAGGATCCAAAGGTTGGTGAAAGATGGTTCACTGACGGACCTACAGTTAGAACCACTTCTAACCTGTGAATCATGTTTGGAGGGTAAGATGACCAAGAGGGCATTTGGAGCCAAGGGGAATAGAGCCACAGAAGTGTTGCAAATCGTTCACACTAACGTGTGTGGTCCAATGTCAACCAAAGCTAGAGGTGGCTATGAGTATTTCGTGACTTTCATCGATGATTACTCAAGGTTCGGGTACATTTTCCTCATGAAACACAAATAAAAAACCTTTGATAGATTCAAGGAGTTCAAAGCCGAAGTGGAGAATCATAGGGAAAAGAGTATCAAGTTTTTTACGATCTGATCGTGGAGGCGAATACCTCAGTAATGAGTTTTTGAACTACCTGTCAGACGAGGGCATTGTTTCCAAATTGACTGCACCCGGAACCCCTCAACAAAATGGGGTTGCAGAACGAAGAAACAGAACACTCTTAGAAATGGTCAGATCCATGATGAGTTATTCAGATCTACCGAAGTTGTTTTGGGGTCATGCCTTGGAAACAACGGCTTACGTTCTAAATCTGGTGCCATCCAAATCGGTTCCCAAAATCCCTAAAGAGTTGTGGACCGGGCGCAAGCCCAGTCTGAGACATCTCAGGATTTGGGGGTGTCCGGCATACGTGCTAGACAAGGAAGCCGGTAAGTTGGATGCACGTTTGGAACTAAGGCTGTTTATAGGATATCCCATGGGAACGAAAGGGTGCATGTTCTATGGTCCTGAAGATTAAAAGGTGGTAATAAGTACACACTTTAGATTTTTGGAAGAAGACTTTATGAACAATCGAAAGCCCAAAAGTGAGATTACCTTAAATGAAATAAGAGGGCAAACTCCTATACCAACTGTACATGTTGATATACCAAGCATCACACCGACACAATCAGAACCTCGTCGTAGTGGGAGGGTTGTCCGACAACCTGAGAGATTCATGGGGATAGGAGAATCTTCGGATTTGGTCCCAGGGAAAGTGAATCAGACCCCTGGTCCTACAAGGAGGCGGTCCAAGATAAGGATTCGGAATCCTGGCAAACTGCGATGGAAGTCGAGATGGGCTCAATGGATCATAATCAGGTGTGGGAGCTAGTTGAACCACCCAGTGAGGTAAAACCCATTGGATGCAAGTGGGTCTACAAGAGTAAAAGAGGACCGGACGGGAAGGTAGAAACCTTTAAAGCTAGGCTTGTGGCAAAGGGATACACTCAGAAGGAGGGTATCGATTATGAAGAAACCTTTTCACCTGTAGCCATGCTTAAGTCCATTCGTATTCTCTTGGCAATAGCTGCACATCTAGATTTTGAGATCTGGCAAATGGATGTCAAGACAGCTTTCCTTAACGAGAATCTTGACGAGGAAATCTATATGCAACAGCCCGAAGGTTTCATCGAAAAAGGCCAAGAACACCTTGTGTGCAAGCTCAGGAAGTCCATTTATGGACTGAAGCAAGCATCTCAGGCTTGGAACCAATGTTTTGATCATGTAATCAAATCTTATGGGTTTGATCAAAATGATTTCGAGAGTTGTGTTTATAGGAAGTGTGACGGAACTGCTTTAGTATTCCTAGTACTATACGTAGACGATATTCTGCTCATCGGAAACGATGTAAAGGTTTTGTCAGACGTAAATGTATGGCTGTCAAAATAGTTTGATATGAAGGACTTAGGGGAAGCCGATCATACTCTTGGGATCAAGATCACTCGAGATCGAAAGAAAAGAATGATTGGCTTATCGCAAGCTTCATACATAGATACCATTTTGAAGCGTTTCAACATGTAAGATTCCAAGAAGGGTTTTGTACCTTTCAGGTACGGAATCCATCTATCGAAAGACATGTGCCCTAAGACACAAAGGGAGATAGATGACATGAGAGGCATTCCTTATGCGTCGGCAGTAGGAAACCTCATGTATGCAATGTTGTGTACGAGACCAGATATCTGCTACGTCGTAGGCATGATAGCGAGATATCAAAGTAATCTCGGAAATCAACATTGGACTGCTGTTAAGAACATTCTGAAGTATCTGAAAAGAACTCGAGATAGAATGCTGGTTTATTAGTCAGACGGTTTATTTCCAGTGGGATACACGGACTCGGATTTCCAATCAGACCTAGATTCCAGAAATTCTACCTCGGGTAGTGTGTTTTATCTGGGGAGAGGAGCTGTAACTTGGAGAAGCGTTAAGCAAAAATGCATCGTCGATTCTACCATGGAAGCCGAATATGTAGCTGCTTGTGAAGCAGCGAAAGAAGCGGTGTGGCTCAAGAACTTCCTAGTGGACTTGGACGTTGTTCCGAATTTTCCCAACACAATCACGATCTTTTGTGATAATGCCGGAGCAGTTACAAATTCAAGGGAACCGAGATCCCACAAGGCCTACAAACACATTGAAAGGAAATACCATCTTATACGAGAAATCGTTAAGAGAGGAGATATAGAGGTGGCAAAGATCGCATTGGAAGACAACCTAGCTGATCCATTCACAAAGGGTCTGCCTCAGTTAACATTCGAGAGACATGTGAAAGGAATGGGTGTCAAGAGTGTTGCCAATCTGCTTTGAGTATAAGTGGGAGAAATGTTATTAGGTTGATGTAGGTGACATTAGATGTCACCAGATAATACATCAGACATGATGTGGTATACTTAAAAGTAGACTTTGAGTATAAGTGGGAGATTGTTGGGGTTATACGTGAAAGTATGCTTTTACTTTGTATAACCTATGTATTAAACACTTATTTACTGAAATAAATTGTTTATCACTGTTGCTTTAAATATGATTGAATGTTATGTATATTTATCGCAAACCGTTCATAGCACGCATTACATTATAGTTAATGTGGTGATACCAGATCACAGAAGATCATGTTAAGAGTGCCTTGTAAACGAGTGCGTGTTTCACAACTTAGATAGATCCGAACAATCTATTGGTAGAAGTTGATGTGTAAGGCTCAGATTGACTTGTCTTGACCAAGAGATTACACTAGTGCATTCGATCTTGTTAAAGCGGACCGCAGAGAGGATAAACTCATTCAAGACCGACTTAAGGGATGAAGAGTTAGACCTCGATTGATTGTTGATTTCTTAAGAGTCACTTAATAAGGACTGTGTGTGATTAGTAGTTATTGCTTTGACTTATAAATGGGAAGAGAATCATTGCGACTTCGATACCCTATATCTTGGGCAATAATATTAATTGCACGACAGTTGCTAAATTAATACAGAGAATCGTGTGCTTGCAATGTCTTGCTTGATTGGTCCCCTTGGTGGGCCCGGAACCTTTATCATACCAAATCTTGCAAGTGGAATTAATTTTCCGGTATGAATAATAAAGTTGGGTTGTCCTTACTCCAAGGATAAAGATATTAATTAATATAAAGCTTTTCAGTGGCTTAATTAATTAATGGACTAAATAATCTTAAACACGGGAAATAATAATCGGGAGCCATATTACCGTAATATGGGTTAAGTTGGATAGTGCAATATTAATTATATAGTGGTATTAATTAATATTAATGGGCTGAATTATATTGTGGCTCAATATTGGAATCCGGAAGCCCATTGGAAGATCCATCTTAATTCTCCTAAAGGCCCTTCAAGTAGCCCAATTAATGTCCAATAAATAAAAGGTGCTTAAAATAAAATAAATTATTGTTGCATAATATTTCCTTATTTTTTCGAAAATATTAAAGAAAAGAGGGAGAAGAATTTTCTTGAAAAGATTTTATGGAAAGGAGATAATGTATTCTTGGAATACAAGATTATCCCATAAATTCAAGAAAACTCCCACTTGGCTTCTTTAAGAGTAATTTTCGAAACTATAGTGAAGAAATAGGGAAGAAAGATTTTCTTGGAAAGATTTTATGGGAAAAGATATGTATTCTTGGAATACAAGAATATCTCATAAATTCAAGAAAGATCCAATCTTGCAAATCATCTTTTAATTTTCGAAAATATAGGCTAAATAAGGGTGTGAGATTTTTGTTGAAAAATACACATGGAAAGAAGAATATATTAGATATATTCAAGATTTCTTGGAGATCAAGAAAAGATCTTTCCTAGCCCTAATTTTCCTTGAAATTTTCGAACCCCCCTCACTTATAAATAGGGGATGAATTTTTCATCCCCAACTAGTGTTCCATGCGTTGGAAATATTAGAAATCCACAAAGGTGGTGCAACAATATTTTTATTTTCCTTTGTTTTATAAATCGTTCATCGGAGAACCTTCCACCAGGGTTATTGGACGAGGACTTGGGAATACTTGAGAAGGACTTTTGGTGGGTATCCAGATACTTGATCCTGTCTGTCTCATATTGTCTCTCCAACGGGTACATTTACGTAAACTCCTAGAAATTCCGCATGCTAGGATCTTTTACGTGAAATATTATTTGCATGTTGTTGGATTAATTATTATTTGAATTCACTTAGGTAAATTCATGCTAGTAATAATTGTTAATTTAAATTTGTGTTTATGAGGTCATCCCTATAGATCCTGGCATATGTTATCCAAACACATGCAAGTTTAAAGCACTTAAAAGAACAGAGATTGAGCAACATTCTACAACAAAAGTGGCTTCTAAAGCTAATGGGACACAACTACACTGTGGAATACAAGAAGGGGAAGGAAAACAAAGTAGCTGATGCTTTATCAAGGCAATTTGAGGAAGAAGAAGGTGAATTACAGGAAGTTCAAATAATCAACACTAAGACTGAGCCATTATGGATGGAAGAGGCCAGGTTTAGCTATCAAAATGATGAGATAGCTAAACAGCTTATCACTCAAGTCTTACTCACTCCAGGAGTCAACAAGTTGTATTCTATTACAGAAGGAATACTCAGATATAAGGGAAGAGTATATATTGGTAATCATGAGGAGACTAAAGTCAGAATCATGAAGTCCATTCACAGCTCAGCTATAGGAGGACATTCAGGGATTCAAGCTAGCTACCAAAAGCTCAAATCCTTGTTTTATTGGAAATGGATGAAGAGAAATCTGATTGAATTCATTGGAGTTTGTGACGTTTGCAAGCAGTGCAAAACTGAAAATGTGGCATGCCCTGGTTTGTTACAGCCATTGCCTGTACTAGACAAGCCTTGTAGTCAAATTACTACGGATTTTATTGAGGCATTGCCTAATGCTGAAGGGAAAAGTGTTATATGGGTCATTGTTGATAGGATGACTAAGTACAACCACTTCTTAGCCCTTAAACACCCATACACAGCAGAAGGATTAGCAGAGGTCTATCTTAATTAGATATACAAACTACATGGGTTCCCTGAAACTATTGTCAGTGATAGGGATGTTGTCTTCCAAAGTGCATTTTGGAAGACATTGTTCAAACTCCCTGGTGTTCAGTTGCATATGAGCACAACTCATCACCCACAAACTGATGGGCAAAGTGAGAGAGTTAACAAGTGTCTGGAAACTTATCTAAGGTGTATGTCACATCTCAAGCCAACTAAATGGGTGAAGTGGTTGGCACTAGCAGAATGGTGGTACAACTCAAATTATCATCAGTCCATTCAAATTACCCCTTTTGAGGCACTCTATGGTTACAAACCTACTCAAATGGGCATTGATCCTTTTATTCAAGGGGGTTCTGATGAAGCTAAGGATGTGTTGGTTGAAAGATAGAAGGTTATTCAAATTTTGAAAGAAAACCTACAGATGGTTGTGCACCGAATGAAGAGATACGCGGATCTCCACTGATCTGAAAGAAAGTTTGAAGTAGGGGATTTTGTGTTTGTTCGAATGCAGCCATTCAGGCACGCACCAGACCAATTACGGAAGCAAACTAAGTTATCAGTCCGATATTTCGGTCCATACCAGGTAATTGCTAAAATTGGGGAGGTGGCCTACAAGTTAGCGCTGCCTATGTGGTGCCGTTTGCATCTCCTTTTTCATGTATCACAGCTCAAGCAACAAATCAAAAACAAATACACACCGCAAAAATTACCACCAGAAGTAAATGAAGAAGGTGAAGCCATCGTCGTACCTATTGAAATCTTGGGGCGGTGAACGGTAAAGAAGCGGAACCGCACCATGGAGCAGGTGCTCGTCCAGTGGAGCAACAGTTTGCCGAAAACGGCTAGTTGGGAAGATTGGGAGGTAGTTAAAACAAAGTTTCCGGATTTCGTTTGACTTGGGTACAAGTCAAATTCGAAAGGAGGCATTGTCGTGTTTCATCAAACACGTTTTAATTAAATCAATCTCTCGTGGGCCACCCGAGTTTTGGGCCGTGTTCTTTATTTTTGAATAATTGGGTTTCGGTATTTCGCCCAACTCCTGAGCTCAGTTTTGTTCGTCATTGTGGCCCGTTCCTGCGCACCTGAAATTAGTTAGACTAATACACGTGGCATGACTCAATTGGAGAAGAATATTCGACTCTCTGCAGCTAACGGAATGGAAGGATACTTATGGGGAAGAAATGGATTCATGGCGTTTTTTGTGAAGTTTTTGAGGTAACATCCTCTTGTTTATTCCGTTATCATCATTGTTCTGCTGCATAAGCTAATCCTCCGTTTAATTGCAGAATCAATGAAGAATCCCTTGTGTATCTCTTCCAAACCATGAGGCAAATCAATATCCAAAGCCATTGCTCACATACAAGCAATGGCGATTACTTACTATATGGGGAGGCGGGAAGTTGGATTACTCTGTTTTGAGTGTAGCTGTGATCTTGAGTTTAGCTGATACCTTTTAGTTCGTTGTATAATACCTTATGCACTATTAAATGATACTTTGCCTGGTTGTGTTACATTTTCATTATTGTTTGCAATATTTTCGATTGGTTTGATTAGTTGCACGTGGGAGTTTTCTTATCATTAGTTTGGGACATTACAACATAGAATTTTATTTTAACGCATACATTACATAGAAATTAAATATTTTGAAATAGAGTGATCAGAGGTAGGGATTAATTCTAAATTAGTAGATACGCGATGTATTGTTGGTTGGTGGGATGTGTAATAAAAGTAAAAAGATGGAGAAAGAAAAAGTGTGTATTTTAATATTAATTGAGTGACAATTGACTTAATTTTGAATAAAATAGGGATATTTATTAAGAAAACTAGATTCACAACTTACCAAAAAAATAAATGTAAAACTTTGGCGGAACTCCCGAAATGACAAAATATAAAACTTTGCTCGAGATGGAGGAAATATATTATAAAAATGCAATATTAAAAAATAAAACTATGTCTATTAATAAATTAATTAAATATTTAAAGTATTTAATTTAAATAATATTATAAAATTTTATTTTAATCCCGCGAAATTCGCGGGTTAACACACTCCTAACGTCATATATATGATACACTCCTAAGTATAATTATTTATACTTAACTTATACAACACAACGCGGTTGGTGGGACTTGAACCCGCATCACATGGGCAAGAGCACGACTATTCACCATTACGCCACTGCAACACAACATTCTTAATTTCTTATATCAGTCAGATTATTAATCAAACAGTCTCTTGCTTAAAATATTACTATAATTTTAGTTGATTACAAATTTGAATGAGACATATACTTACCTCTTACAATGTTTATATAGTTTTCTTGTTGACTAACTCGTCTCACTTGTTGGTGACCTCACGATATGTCTCATACGATAAATTAGTTTTACGAACTAGAGAGTTTGTACTAGTCAATTTTTCTAAAGACGAACTTAAATATAAAAAAATGTTTTTCGCAGGTAAGTATTTTAAAAATCTTACGAATTGAAAATTGAAAACTTGTCTTTTAATTTATTATCTACTAGTGTTAGCCCCGCGAACTTCGCGGTTTGAAAGAAATTTTTATGTAAAATAATTAATAATTTTTTTTTATTTAGTAGTATTATTTTTTATTAAATAATTTATAATTTACAAATTGTTAAAAATAAAAATATAATTCAAACATACAAAATATGATTTTATATGATATTATACATGATGAATCTATAAAAAATAAATAAATCCACAAATTTAGATTAATATATATATATATACACACATACATACTCTAAATTATAAAATTTGAAAAAAATTATTTGTAAACAACATTTGTTGTATGCTTGCAAGGTCTCCATTCGGACTGGGACACGAAATTTTCATACTAATTCTTTTGCTTTTAACCCTGAGACTGCAACATATAATTTTAGGTAGACTTGCCCATATAAACCGAAACCGCCGGTTCGAGTTCGGCGGTTCCGAATCGAAACCGGAACCGACAAACCGGAACCGGAGGAAACCGGAACCGAAATCGAAATTTTGGCGGTTTGGTTTCTGTTCCAAGATTTGAAAAACCAAAACTGGCGGTTTTTCGGTTCGAACCGCCGGTTTATGTATTTTTTTTTAAAATTATTTTGTTTCATTATTTGTCATTTTTACTTGTAAGTTGTAAGTTGCAAGTTGTAAATTTATAAGGTGTAAGATATTTTAAGTATTGAAATATGTAGAATTGTACATTGTTATATGTTGTAAATTGTAATTTGTAATGTAAGCTATAATTTGTAATTTTAAATTTAACAATTGTAAACTTGTGAATTATAAAATGTAAACTTTGCATTTTATATTTTAAATTTTAGTTGAATAGTATCAAATTTAGTTTAAGACTTCAATTTTAAGTTAATTTCAATTATCAAGTATTTTAAAAAAAAAATAAAAAAAATTGATAAACCGTCAAAATCGGCAAACCGGAACCGGAACTGCCCAAACCGAAACCGGAACCGGCTAAACCGAAACCGGCACATGCATATAGCCGGTTCGATTTAGTTCGACATTTTCCTAAATCGGAACCGGCAGTTCCAAACCGAAACCGAAGGTTTGGAACCATTGGGCAAGTCTAATTTTAGGTGTGTGAAAATCGGATTAGGAAGATACAAACGTACAGTTGAAAGAGATTTATACAATTTTTTCTTTATCATCATCACAAAACATAATAGGATTGAAAATTATTTCTTCTTAAACTTTACAGGCATTGTTTAGTCTGAATTACTTAATATCATTTTTGGGATGAACACTTTATTTCCAATATTTTTTCCTAAAATTGTTTGTGCTTTAAAATTATGATTTTTCAGCTTTGTGACAACCAACCTCGTGCTATTGCACAAACCTGACTTTCCGTCAATATTCCTGAGAAGCATTATAGGCACTCCTTCCTTCAAAACGAAACAGTGAATTGATAGTCCTGAGCACTTAATAGAGAAAATCAATAGAAAACAATTCTCCATTAGCTCCACACTGAAACTTCGTTCTGCAAACATTACTAAACTTTGATTAAATACTTCCAAATTTTATTTAGCTTAAATTAATTATATTCAATAATACTAATATTTTTTAATATTTTATATTATACTGGTCATGAAACGTCTTCATTTAAGAAAATCTTTAGAGTTTCTAACTGAGTTCAATAGAAACTATTATATCACCTAGACAAACACAAAACAAATAACACGCCTGATTTTTAAAAAAAATATATGTTTAAATATTTCAAATATTTATTTAGTTTGATTAATTTAATTTTATTATATTCATATTTATTATTTCATAATATTATGAAGTGTAATATATTTTCTTTCAAAGCAAATTTTATATTAATATTTTAGATTAAACACCTCAAAAAAGAATAAATCAATTTAAGTATATGCATGATTTGTATTCGTAAACATTGTATATGTGATATATATTTCTATTCATTTATTATTCTAAATTATAAGTTCTAATATATATCATGTTGATTCTAAATATAAAGCATTTGCAATTACGTATCATGTTGATTCAATATTTATTGTATTTTCATTGTTAAGTAATTATCCTCGTACAATACAATTCATCTAAAAAAATGTCAATATATTAATTATATTTTAAAAGACTTTATATCATACTTAATAATTATAATTAAGATATATCATACATTCATAATATAATATAAATAAATTATTATGTCATTAAATAGTTTAAGAAACTATAATTAATTGGTGTAAAAAGTTTACATGTTATGGCATAACATATTGGTAAGATTTTTTTTAAAAATAATTATAAATGTTCTAAATGGTATAAAATTGACAATAATAAAATAATTTAAAACGTAAAACTTTTATCATTTTAATATGTTTAACTCCATCTCTAATTATTCAAATTTTAATTTACTAATAATTTGATATTGATGTGATTTGAGACTTGTTCAAGACTTTATAGAAAATAAGTTAAAAATTAATTTACATTAATTATTTATAATTGAGTTAATATGTGTATGCGTATTTCACCAAATGCCTATACAAAATGCAATTTTCATTTTTTTATTAAATAATTCAATTAGACATTTAAAGTTGACTCAATTTAACACAAATAATTAATTAATCTAAAAATTAGAAGTTTTAGATTAAAAAAAAAATCATCAAGTACATAAATTATTCTCTTACATACATATCAAAATTTTGAGGTACACATAAATATTTACTAAATAATTTTTTTTAATGTTATCATTTTATATAAGATTTATCTTTTTTTGTTTTTTGATAATTTACAAAATATACATAGTAATAATTTGGTGATAGCAAAGTATCAACAATTGATATAACATATACAATTCTTGGTATATTGAGGTCAAGTTTGACATGATATATTTTGTAAATTAGAACATAAAGATATTTTATGATTTAATAAGATCATGCAAAATTTAATAAATATAAAAAGATTTATGATTTAATAACGATATATTATATAAATTATTTTTTCACTTCATTTTTATTATCTCGGCTTTTTTATATACTATTATAATCCATATTTTATTTTGACTTTGAGTGATAATTCTATTGGTATGCATTAATAAAAAATTACATATATAAGACATATCTAATACTTAATTAATCTTAATATCATTCAAAATTTTAAGCAATTATTTTATTTATGATAACGGTTAATTTTTTTAATTTGAGCCCTTGGTAGTCTATAATATATATATATATATATATATATATATATATATATATTTATATATATATATAATCGATACTTTTTCATTTAAAAGTTATTTAAAATTTAAATAATTGATCTTTTTCCATTTTAATTGAGTGATTTTAGGAAGCATAATATTATCTTAAATAGAATTTAATCATAAAATACATTAATTTAATTTTTTTACGTATTAATAGTTGACTAGATTAATAGTATCTGTCAGTGTTTACATAACCGAACCGACGACCAAACTGGTCTGGTCATCGGTTGCCGGTCCAACCGATTGAACCGGCGGTTCGACCGTTAAATTGATTTATTCATATTTGTTTTATATTTTGTATGTTACATTAAAAAATAAATATATATTCATAAAAAATTAAAATTATACTAATTTATAACTTATAAGTCTTATATTAAAATAAATACAATAGAGTTTGGAGACTAGAGATGATGGCGTTGTGGATTAATTCCACATAGTATGTGACGGTGGTAAAGAGATTAAATGAAGTTGATGACTTGTGAATGAATTTATGAGAGAGAAAATAATGGGAAAAAAAGATATATACCCACTTTCATTAAAATTTAAAGAAATCTACCCATTCCATATAAAAAAAGATATCTACTCATTTTCTAATAAAAATACATATATGCCCTTATTAAAATAAAGATATATACCCACATGGCCCACACTCTTATTTCTCAAGACTTAAATAAATTCTAGACTATTTCTCTTTTGTTTAATTTTATTAGATATATCCATCTTTATTTATTTTATTATATCTTAATGTTGGGAGATGAATTTAATAAAGATTTTGATTATATCCCAAAACCCCTGAGTATGACATGTTCAAAATATCTTGATAGTATAGAATCAGGATCAGGTTTCAATAGATACTAGGAATCAGAATTATCTGCATCATGTATAGTCAGCAGATATAGATCAGGGAATTGTTAGTGTGCTGAAGACTCAGAAGAATCCTGAAGTCTCAGAAGACCCTGAAGACTCAGAAGACTCAAGTATCCTGAAGATTGAAGAATCCTGAAGACCGAAGATCCTGAAGACTGTTTGTGTACTGAACAAAAAGGACCCTGAACCACTATCTTAATGGAATAGTGTTATGTTCATTCCTAGTACAAACAAACAGAATGTTAGACATTTGTAGACATTAAGGAACATACCAGCTCAGAAAGGTCAACCTAAATAAAGCCGTTTGTTTGTCTCTGCTCAAAGGAAAACTTCGACCAATGAGGAGGCAACATCAACGTACTTTACTGACACTGAAAGCGACACCTCACTGAGAAATGTCAGGTCTGATATCTTCATATTCACAGAAATTGGTGATTGGCTACAATGGCTGCATATTTCCTAAAACATGCAAGGGTGTGTTCAAACCGCAAAATAGCCGTTCATCAATAACCAGAAGAGGAAACTCTTGATGCTATCTCTTCCAACGGATAGTTTTTCAAAGAGTGGCCTTGGAAAAGTTGCCTATAAATACCAGTGACCTTTGTTGTGGGCATGTGGCGCTAGGTCGGGCCCGACCTAGAAAGAAGTAGAGGATAACCGGACCAAGTTTTGCACAAGTATGGCACCTCGCCGAAGAGATGGAAATAAAGGCACGCCAAGCAAGAAATGCGACCTGGATGCACCTCGCAGGTCGCGCACTGACAAGTACGGAGCATTAATTGAGATGGGGCCCGTGGCAGACGAGCAGCACCAGGAGCCTTACCGAAGAATGGCATTAATCAGAGATGTGTCAGTAAATGACGATAATGATGAGTAGCTAGGAGTAGTTAGACGGCTAAATCCCTGCAAATCCAGATTCACCTCGGGCGACGTCCCAGCGAGGAGCGCGAGCTCTTGAGCCCTCGAGCGACCTCCCAGTGACCTCCGACCTAGGTCACATCAATCATGTAGTATTTAATGTTTTGCAGAGCTATTTCCAGCTACTTGTCCTTATAAATCGGGAGAGTGAGCTCCACTCTCCCAAACCTTATAAATATGGGTCATTTATGACCAAGAAAGAGGGGAAATTAATACCTTACCAAACCACTTGCAAATTTATTGCTCAAATTCTTATTCTTTCAAGCAATCATATAACTTAAATACAAACCAATTTACACATTTATTGTTTGTGTCACTAAGATCACTAAGCCACATCTTAATCCATAATCCTCATATTTTAGTACACAACAGTTGGCGCTAGAAGAAGGGTATTCTTTAAGAAATATCGAGCTAAGTTCTTAGTGTTTTCTCATTGGAGTATTCCTCACGAATCTTTGGTACAAACTCATCTCATATACCCAAATATCTCAAAAAATCACTCAACCATGTCTCAAGCAACTCTCATCACCAAGAGGAAAGCCTTTTCGGTTTCATGTCGCTCCGGCGGAGCAGGGGCTAGTGGCCCGGCCGTTAGCAACTACAAGGCTGGAGGACCCACCACCGGGGTTGCTTAAAAGCTTGAACAGATCCGCACCGCGAAAGAAATCGATGAAGCTATCGCGGAGTTACGCTGAAGACAGGCCGAAGTGCAGATCCCAGATGGCGACCTACGCCATAACCTGAACCGGAAGGCCCAAAGCAAGGGCAAGGGCCAAAGGCTTGAGGAATCCCGCCGTGAGGAGCCTCACCAGGAGAAATCTGACTGCAGGGGACCTCGCCACGAGGAGCCTCGCCATGAGGGATCTCGCCGCGAGGGAAGCCAAGAGGTCAACTCCCGCGAAACCCTACATACTCCAATCTATCAACGTAACCCTAACGAGGGGCCAAATCCCGTCCACAGGCGTTTGTTCTCAGAGGGTTTCAATGACGGCCCACACCGAGGTCGCGGACCTCGGCGGAACCAACCCAGACCATCCCAGCGCGAACAGGCTGAGCCAGAGAGATCATTTTCAGGATCGGTGGCCCAGGGCGGACCCAGACAACGAGTGTCGGCGAAAGATCGGCTCGAACGAAGCCCTTCACCTCGCAGGGTGGAAAGAACCCCTTCACTTTACAGACGTCATCGAACCCAATCACCCCGTAGACAGGAAAGAAATTCTCCACCTCGCGGTCATCCTGGCGAGGCTGCCGGATGTAACGACTCTCCGCAGATGGCCGCCATCCTTCAGAACATCAAGGACCTCCAAGAGCAGCTGATGAGAAAAGGGGGAGTGCCTCTCACCACAAAAATACCCATTTCTCCATTATCACCCACGGTCATGCTCGCTCCTGTACAAATCAAGATCAATGTCAACTCCATCACCCAATACAACGGCAGCACCGACCTGATAAATCACGTGAGCAAATACACGTCTTACATGAACTTCATGGGCGCGATTGATGCCACTCAATGCCGTCTTTTCCCGCTCACTCTAGGCAACCAAGCTTACCGATGGTTCAACTTCTTACCTCCGACGTCCATAGAGTCTTTCCACCAGATGGCTCAATTGTTCCTCACTGACTTCGCCTCGCTGAACCCGCACAAGGAACAAAGTAGCGTTTGGAAAACATCTATCAGTTCGAGGAGGAGTCGGATCGGGCATATATTGATCGAATATACCAGCTCATTATGGAGGGCGAGCCACTGGGCGACGAAGCCAAGGTGTTAGGAATAGTGCATGGGTTGAAAAAGGGAACGAAACTCTGGAAAATGATGAACAAGGATTATCCATCAAGCTACTCCAATTTCTGATACCGAGCAGGGGTTATGATCACCAATGCTGAGATACTGACATCAAGATTGGGCGAGCAGCGACCAAGCGAGGTGAAGGTCGAAGTCAAGAAGCGTGACCCAAAACCCGAGAAGCCTTACAGGAGGCCCGGGTCAAGCCAATTGATAACCCTCTAGAGGTGAAACTTCTGGAAAAACTAACCATGAATGCAAAATGGTGTTCCAGCGCATCGAGAGACAAGCAAAGATATCCCACCACCCAAAGAAATGTACCAGGACCCTTCCAGACTCAACCCGAGAAAATTTTGCGATTACCACAACTCCATTGGACATGACACCGAACATTGTCGCGACCTGCAAAGGGAGCTTTGGAGATTGTACGAGGAAGGGAAGTTAGAGAACTTCGTCAAGCCAAGGCAGCAGCAAAACCAGCGACCAGCGCCACCGCCAGGAAACCAAGCCAACCAAGGAAAGCAAGGTCTGCAGATCCCAACGGGAGCGGAGAACAGGGTCATCCATATGATCTGCCCTACTGGGGGGACCCTTGGGGGATTCCTCCCAGCGACCTCCCTATCTAACCGACGCCAGAAGGCTGAGATGCGAGCTCTCGACAATGTCGTGCTGAGTTGCCTTCCAATCAACACCATCGCCCCAAGTCAGAAGCAACTCACCTTCACCGAGGAGGACAAAGATGGAGTGGTGTTTCCAAACTGGGACCCACTCGTGATCTCGGCAAGAATAATGGGGGCTCTAGTTCATCGCATCATGATCGATAATGGGGCATTCTGCAACATCCTTTTCAAAAAGACTATGGACCTGCTCGTCGATTTCCACTCCTACGTCGAGCCTTGTGAGGTCAGAATTTGGGGTTTCGAGAACCAGCCTGTTGAGGCCTATGGGATGATCCACCTATCTGTCGAGATCACATCAACCTTGGACGTTAAAGTGAGGGCATCGAGGCAGCTGGACTTTGTAATCATCAATGCTCCATCAAATTTCAATGCTTTCTTCTACAGGCCTTTCGAAAATGAGTTCGGGGCTGCCTCCTCATCCTACTTTTATTGTATTAAGTTTCCCGGATCTGACGGGAAGATTGGCACCATCAAGGGTAACCATATTGCGGCAAGAAAATGTTTAACTTACACTTGTGTCAATTTAAATTCTGCTTTTTATTTTAGTAGAAAATCCGAGGTGGGGCTAAGTTGTACGAGCCGAACTCCACCTCGGAAAGAGAAAGAAAGTAATGAAATGAAGATAGATACTGTAGTAGAAGTGAATGTAACACCGATGGAAGTTGACATCACAACTAGAGAAAAACCTTCACAAGATTTACCAGATTTGGAACCTCGCCTAGGTTTCGAACCAATGGAGGTCGACTCCGAACAACGAGAATCTAACCTCGATCCTAGAACGGGGAGAAATGATCAACGAGCAACACCGATCAAAGAGCTTGAAACAATCCCAGTCGACCTTGATCGGCCAGAACTAAGTGTGACCATCGGAACACGAATTCCCAGCGACCTGCGAGAACAACTGATAGACTTCCTCAAGCAGAATATAGACGTATTCGCATGGTCACATGAGGACATGGTCGGCATCGACCCCGAGGTCGTATGCCACAAACTGAACATCGATCTGACGAAGAGGCCAGTGTCCCAGAAAAGAAGGAAGTTCGGTCTGGAAAAGTACGCAGCCCTGGCCGAGGAAGTAAAGAAACTGCTAGATAACAAGTTGATCGAGCAAGCAGACCAGCCGCAGTGGGTGGCCAATGTAGTGCTAGTAAAAAAAGCAAACAACTCTTGGCGACTATGCATCGACTTCACCGACCTCAATGAGGCCTGCCCGAAGGATTACTTTCTAATGCCGCACATCGATCACCTCGTAGATAGCAAAGCTGGGCACAAGATGATGACATTCATGGATGCGTTCGCCGGGTATCACCAGATCGCCATGGACAAAAATGATCAGCAACACATATCTTTTCTGACAGAGAAAAACGTGTATTGTTGGAAGATGATGCCATTTGATCTGAAGAACGCAGGGGCAACCTACCAGCGTTTGGTAAATCGAATGTTCACCGACGAGATTGGAAAGACCATGGAGGTATACATCGACGACATTGTGGTGAAAAGTGAGAAGAAGGAGGACCATCTGTGCCACCTCGCCTGGACCTTTGACATCTTGAGAAAATACAACATGCGCCTGAATCCCAAGAAATGCAGTTTTGGTGTTGGTTCGGGAAAGTTCCTGGGCCATATCATCAATCAGTGGGGTATCGAAGCTAACCCTACAAAGATCAAAGCCATCATGGACATGAAACCACCTCGCAACGTGAAAGAAGTCCAAAGATTGACCGATTGTCTCGCAGCTCTCAACAGATTCGTATCCAGAATGGGGGATAAGTGCAAGCCTTTTTTCGAAGCCATGAAAAAAGGAAAGTTCTCATGGACCCCGCAATGCCAAGTCGTGTTTCTGAAGCTCAAAGTGTACCTCTCCGACCCCCAGGTCTTGGCAAAACCCATACCAGGCGAGAAGTTATTTCTGAACCTCGCGACCTCGGAATCCACTCTCAGCGCGGTGTTAGTGCGAGCAGAAGGTCAGTACCATTTGCCTATATACTTCGTCAGCCAGACTTTGAATGATGCCGAGCTCAAGTACCCGCCGCTCGAGAAGCTCGCCTATGCCTTGATTATGAGCATCCGAAAGCTTCGACAATATTTTTTCGATCACCAAATAGAAGTCCTAACTACCATGCCACTGAGGCAGGTTTTGCAACGACCTGATACAACCGGAAGATTGTTGAAATGGTCCATTGAGTTAGGACAGTTTGGGATCACCTTCGCACCCCGAACTGCGATCAAGGCTTAGGTCCTCGCCGACTTTCTCACCGAGCTCACCTTTCCAGAAAAGACACCAAAGGCGGCCGACGTCCCATGGACATTGCACATCGATGGCTCTTCGACAAGCACCCGAGCAGGGGCTGGAGTGGTCCTAATCAGTCCCGAACAACAATCTTTCACCACGGCTGTGAGTTTTGATTTTAATGCCACCAACAACAAAGAAGAGTATGAGGCCTTGATAAATGGCCTGGGAATGGCGATGGCAATTGGTGCGTGAAAATTGAAAGTTTACAGCGATTCCCAGTTGGTCGTATGCCAGATGTTAGGAGAATACGAAGAACGGGGTGAACAAATGATGAAATACCAGCACATAGCGAAGAGCCTCATCGAAAAGTTCGAGGAAGTGCAAATAGAGTTGATACCTCGAGCAGAAAACACGCAAGCAGATGCTTTAGCTCGCTTGGCCACGTCGGAAGGTGCCGCATATATGGACAACATAGTAGTTACTAAACTCAACACTCCCTTAGCAGGTCACGTCATCATCGACATAAAGGAAATAACTTGGACGAATCAAGCAAGTCCATCAAGCATTCGTAGGGAAGTCTTTCAGATCGCGACCCCGGAAAACAATTGGATGACCGAAGTCAGAGACTACATTGAGAAAGGGATACTGCCAGAGGATATGGTCGCAGCTCGCCGATTGCAACTAAGAGCAGTTAGGTACACCGTCATCAACGAACAACTTTATAAGCGAAGTTTCTCTTTTCCACTTTTGAAATGCATCACCCCGGAAGAAGGCCAAGTG
Source organism: Stenogyne calaminthoides (assembly GCA_037126765.1). Taxonomy (NCBI): domain Eukaryota; kingdom Viridiplantae; phylum Streptophyta; class Magnoliopsida; order Lamiales; family Lamiaceae; genus Stenogyne; species Stenogyne calaminthoides. The sequence continues at coordinate 12,573,095 of JBBCBC010000002.1, read as the reverse complement.
ATCCTGAAAGAAATCCACGAAGGATATTTTGGAAATCATACCGCAGGTCAGTCCCTCATCTACAAGACGATCAGACAAAGCTATTATTGGCTAACTTTAAGGAAAGATGCGATTGCATATGCAAAGAAGTGCCAGCAATGCCAGTTTTTCACCCCGATAATTAAGCGAGCTCTGGAGGAGCTCACATCGATCTATAGCCCATGGCCTTTCGCGAGGTGGGGAATCGACCTGATCGGTCCGTTCCCAAAAGCCCCAGGTAGTTCGAAGTTTGCAGTGGTCGCAGTAGACTATTTCACCAAATGGGCGGAAGCAGAACCTTTGGCGACCATTACCCAGGAGAAAATCATTCGATTTATATGGAAAAACATCATTTGTAATTTTGGCTTACCACAAGCAATCGTCACAGATAACGGGAAGCAGTTCGATGGTTTCGAGATCGATGCCTTTTTCGCGAAGTGGAAAATCGCAAAGCTATTCTCCACCCCCTATCACCCCCCAGTCCAATGGGCAGGTTGAAGCTGTGAACAAAATAATCAAACACACCCTGAAAACTCAACTCATTGAGTCAAAGGGATTGTGGGCTTTCAAGCTTCCAAGCATCCTATGGTCATATAGGACTACTTGCCGAAATTCAACGGGCAAAACTCCTTTTGCTCTGGCTTTCGGGATGGAGGTAGTCATACCGGCCGAGGTCTTGGTCAGAAGCCACCGGACATCGCAAACGGTCATAGAGGACAACGATCAAGACATATCTCTCAGCCTCGACCTCCTCGAAGAAAAAAGATTGGAAGCCAACTTAAGGAACGCAAACTACAAACAAAAGTCGGAGAAATATTACAACTCAAAAACAAAAATCCGAAGATTCAAGGTCGGCGACCTCGTTCTGAAAAGAATCCTCGGTGTCCAGAAAGGAGTTTTTGGTCCAACCTGGGAGGGACCCATGAAGATTTTGAAATGTATGCCGAATGGGGCTTACCAACTCGAGGACTTGGAGGGCATTCCCGCAATGTATACGTGGAATGCGACCTACCTAAAGAAGTTCTACCAATAACTATGAGTTGTAAAATCCAGATAGTTTGTATATTTCTCCATGAGTTGTGACTTACACACAAACTTGCTCCATCTTTTTATATTTACGAACTTGGGGGAATGGTCCCCGACCTCTCACAAGTTCGGTCAGAAATAGATTCGCAAATGGAAAAATCTAAGTCGGTTAAGCCAAGAACACATGAAGGCTAGTATGTCGCATACCCAGTCTAAGCCTACCTCGGTCGCATACCCAGTCTAAGTCGGCTAAGCCAAGAACACATGAAGGCTAGTATGTCGCATACCCAGTCTAAAGCCGACCTTAATTCCCGATACCCAGTCTAAGTCGGCTAAGCCAAGAACACATGAAGGCTAGTATGTCGCATACCCAGTCTAAGCCGACCTCGGTCTCATACCCAGTCTAAGTCTGCTAAGCCAAGAACACATGAAGGCTAGTATGTAGCATACCCAGTCTAAGTTGGCTAAGCTAAAAACACATGAAGGATAGTATGTCGATACCAAATCTGGTTTAACCTCTACCAAGATACCTATCTAAGCCGACAATCAAGTCGCTATCAATTAACAGATCATTTATCATTATTGTTTATTACCCAGGTTCTCAGAAAGACAAAATATACGGATTCACCGACGACAAAGTATTGGAAAGAAATAAACAAGCATTCAAACCAGGAAGCGAGAAAGATAGAAATGAAAAGGAACTGCGATTTCATTAATAAACGCCTGAAGGCAGCGAAGTCCTACGCCCCTTGGGCAAACACTTACACACCCCAAAGGGTAACCTAACTAGCTGATAAGAAATCCCCGAAGGGCGATTACAAAGGGTGCCCGAAGGCATTTGGCATACTTCCACAGAGAAACCTTCCTAGGAATCAGCTCGACAGAGCATCCGAGGTCCCCTCAACAGGGTTGGTCGACGTGTTTTTCTCAACCTCGGGAATCTCGACGCCAACCTGATTCCCTTCACCATTTCCACCATCATCACCACCAACAACCTCCCTACCATCGCCATCCTGGCCATCATCCGTTTCTTCATTCAACAGCCCGAGCAACTCCTCTGGATCATAAAGATTAGCACCTGGGGGTAGGAAACTGAAGTCCACACCAAAGGCAGCAAGGTCTTTGATGGGAAGATCATCCCCCTCCCGAACAGGGTTGTTACGCATGTATCCGACGAGCAGCTCGGACATCGTTGATTTTGCTCCATCAAGGTCGCCAGCTCGATGAAAAGCCCGAACAACGTTAGAAAATGAGTGGATATAGGCCAGGTTGGAGGCATGATGGCGCTCCAATTTCACAGTGGTCGGAAAGTCATGGACCTCAGCTTCTAACCGGCGACACCGAGCCTCCACCTCGGCAGTCCTGTCCATGCTCTCTTTCACCTTTTGATCTCGGAGCCTGAGATCCTTCGCCATCTGGGAGATTTTCTTCTCCAGCTCGTCCCGCTCCCGGGTCACATTTTTCAATTTCTCCTCGGCCGCAGATTTTGCATTGATAGCAGCCTCCCGCTCTTTCGATGACCTGGCCAAGTCCACCTTCATCAACGAGCAATGCGCTTCAGCTTTCTGGGCCTAGATCTTTGCCCGACCATACTACTCTTGGCTCCGTTCAAAGAAGGCCAATGAACGACACATGTGAGCAATCCCCGAGGTCAGATTCTCGGAGAAGTGCTGTGTATGAGCTTCCTCGTGGAGATCCAGAGTCCAAAACCTCTGAGCATCTTCGGCTATCTACTGGAGGTAGGAAGGTTGGGTGTCATTGGCCACAGGAGCTCGCGACCACAGGTAATTGCGGGTCGACTCCCCCCAAAATACTCCATAATCCAGTTTGTATCTGCAAGGCAACCGGACATAAACATGGTACACTCGAAATAAAACATAGAAATGAAGTCATAAGTAAAACGAGGTATACCGTTGGCGGAAGTCCGGGTTCCACCCAAGGAAAGTGCGATCATCGAGATCGCGAGCCCGACGTTGTGTGAGCTCGACAATCGTATCAGGGGTCCCCGCGGAACCCGAGACCAACACTTTCCCACTCGGGGAGTCCCGGAGCACATCCATGTCCACGGACTTCTGGATTTGTTTCGGGGAGCTTCCCTCGGTTGCTCGCACTTCAGGCAAGAGCCCTTTTCCGGCCTCGGTCGGAGGCGGCGATAGCTTTGGTCCTTGGAGGGGGGGTCCCAGTGGCCCCACCGGCCGCGACATCCTTCTTTTGGTTTGCCCGCTGCCTGGACAGAGCCAAGGCACGAGAAACCTTTTCGCGCATCTCCTCGGCGTTCAAGTTCTGCATCTCGTCGGTAACTTTGGAGGATATGAAATGGATTGGCTCGATAAAAGAAACTGACGACAAGAAGGAGATCAGGAAACGACCAGAGAATAACCAAAGAAGTCGAGTAAAATCCCGGGAAGCTTGCCGGGAAGGTCGGCATCCAGCGACGATCGAGGTTTAACAGTTAGGCTTCAACCGTTGGAGGATGATCAGCGACCTCTCGTCCAGATCAATTAAGAACACCTGAACCAGCCAGACCAAGAAGGGAAGTGAGAGCTCGGATGCCTTGGTTTTCTTGGGAGCTGCAATAGGGAGAAGAAGTTAAATCAGTATTATGGAAAAGGGAAAAGCAAAAAAGCTTACATTTAAGAATCGCATAGTCGCGAGGAATCTCGCGATATTCGAGGGCTCCTAGGGAAAAAACGGGACTCTGCCAGGCTCCCCCTCCCAACCACCACTTCTCTTTCCAGTCTTGGACCTTGCTAGGGAGGTCCTCAACTATTTTCATATGAGGGCGTGCTTTCACATAGTAATACCTGGGGTCTTTACCCCACTTCGCCAGCGAGATGAGAAGATTCATTTCCTTGACAGAAGGGAATGGCCGAGGTTAGGTGCGGCCGAACAGAGATAGGATCCCAAAGATGGTGCTCCACCCATTGGGAGTGATTTGTGTCGGAGCTAGGCCCCAAAACCACAGCAACAAAGTAATAATAGGGTGGAGCAGAAAACGGAGCCCAGCCTTCATTGTGTTATAATTCATCACCACACACCCATCAGGGACCTGGTCGGCATAATCGATCTTATAACCGGGAACCCAGAAGTGGACGTCGTTGGGGACTTGAAATTATTCTCTCCATAGAAAGAGCTCGGCCTCGGTTACCGAGCTAGTTACCTCACCCGCAGCAAAAATACTGTCCGCACGAGTTCGGGTTGGTCGGGGGATCAGTTCGTGAGGATGAGACATACTCTCCTCTATCTGCAGCTTGCGATCAACGTCGTCAATCTCATCGTACGACCTCGTCCGACAGGAAGTCAAACTCGGCTAGATCAATCGATCCCGAACTAGGCTCATCTTCTTCCTCCCCCACCATCTCCAAAACCTGAGTTTCCTGCGCGACGGGGGCCGAAGACCTCCCCAAGGAGTCCCCCTCTGCCCGGCGAAGGCGGTGTCTTCTCGATGTGACCTCACCCCTAGCCAACACGGGAATTCCACTCACTGTCTCCGAGGAGACTTCCACTACCGAAGTTTCAGGCCCGTCGTGGCCACGCCGCCGGCAAATCGTCGCAATCGGAGCGGAACTCTCGGCCGCGCTCCCCGAGTCCTCCCGATTCGAGGCATACATTGTTCACCAAATCACAGGAAACGAAGAGAAGAAAGAGATCTAGGGCTTACCTGAGGAAAAAACAAACACCGGAACCGCTCGCACAAGAATCATCGGAGCAATAAGGCAGTTATCGAAAGTTTGAAGAGTGAAAAGTGAAAAATGAGAGGGGAAAGGGGTATTTATAGAAGGGTTCTAGGGCATAAGTGATTGGACCATGGATTTTTTCCAGATCCAGCCACAGCGGAAAGCCACGCTACCATCATTGCTTTACTCGAGCGGCATCGCAGACGAGGCAAAACAAATCGCCGATCACGATTTCCAAGACAACAACCACACGTACGCAAGAAGCCACCGGACATCGCACCTCGCGTTATTGATTAGAAGGATAGCTCATCCCCCTTGGCAAGCATAGGCAAATGAGCTAGGGGCTATTGTTGTGGGCATGTGGCGTGAGGTCGGGCCCGACCTAGAAAGAAGTAGAGGAGAACCAGACCAAGTTTTGCACAAGTATGACACCTTGCCGAAGAGATGGAAATAAAGGCACACCAAGCACGAAAATGCGACCTGGATGCACCTCGTAGGTCACGCACTGACACAAGTACGGAGCATTAATTGAGATGGGGCCCGTGGCGCATTTGAAAGCAAAGGCAGTGAGCCTTACCTAAGAATGGCATTAATCAGAGATGTGTCAGTAAAGGACGGTAATGATGAGTAGCTAGGAGTAGTTAGATGGCTAAATTCCTGCAAATCCGGATTCGCCTCGGGCGACTTCCCAGCTAGGAGCGCGAGCTCTTGAGCCCTCGAGCGACCTCCCAGTGACCTCCGACCTAGGTCACATCAATCATGTAGCATTTAATGTTTTGCAGAGCTATTTCCAGCTACTTGTCCTTGTAAATCGGGAGAGTGAGCTCCACTCTCCCAAACCTTATAAATATGGGTCATTTATGACCAAGAAAGAGGGGAAATTAATACCTTACCAAACCTCTTACAAATTTATTGCTCAAACTCTTATTCTCTCAAGCAATCATATAACTTAAATACAAACCACTTTACACATTTATTGTTTGTGTCAATAAGATCACTAAGCTACATCTTAATCCATAATTCTCATATTTTAGTACACAACAACCTTCACCATTGCAAGGTTACGGGAAATCTAAGCAACTCAAGAGCTCATTCGTATTCTTGCAAATTGAAGCACTCGAAAAACCTAAGATTTCCCAAGTGTTTCACATTGAAGAGAGCTCATTACACTAAGACTAGATTTGATAGATTTATCCAAAGCTTAGTAGAGATATCCTAGCCTTTGCATTTGTTCTTATTGTAAAGGATATCTCACCCTAGTTGGAAACCAACCCAAACCAAACCCTTTTGATAGGTAGTTTGTGTATTGTGTGATTGTTGGTGAGAAAGAGTTGTAAAGAGTGGGTAAGCTGCAGAGTTCAGTCAGAAAGCTCTAGAGAAGAAGTGAGTAAGTTGTTTTAGACAGTCAGAAAGCTTGTGTGTGTTGAGTTAGTAAGCTGCAGTGGTCAGCCAGAAAACTCAAGGTAGAAAAGTTAGTAAGCTGCTGTGTTCAGCCTGAAAGCTTTAAGGTGATAGTGTGTTAAGGAATTTCTCTGAAGATCAGAAGGAGTGGATGTAGGAGCTTGAGTCCCTGAACCACTATAAGTTGCTGTGTTGTTTGCTTTCTGTTCTGCATTCTACCTGCTGCATATTTTCACTGAAAGCATACTGATTTTCTTGATATTCAGTTGGAAACAATCCACTGAACTTGCATCAAACTTGATCACAACCTTAACCACTGTTTTACTAAGGAAGAGATTTTCAACAAGATAAAACGAGTATAAACAAACTTAGGGCCAACACTTTCCGCACTCTTGATTAGCTAAAACAGATAGTTACCAAACTGAATCAACTCTACTGAGTATTCAGTAAGAAAATTATCTGATCCAAGCTCCTCAGGATCTCTGATAAAACTCAGGATCAGTTGGGCTAATCTGAAGCTTTTGAAAGCTGCTCAGGATCACTGTCTCAGTAGACTTTGACTCAGGGCGATTTGTGCTTCTCAGGGTAAAATTCTCAGGACATCCTGACCCTCCTGATCTCAGTTAAGAAAAAGTTTTAAAAACACTGAACACATGTATTCCCCCCCCCCCATACACTTGTAAGACTCGTTTGCACCGGGACCAACACTTAATTTTGTAAACTAAATAATAATATTAAATATTTTTTTATAATAAAATTTAGTATATTGCATCAATAGAATATATATAAATAATTATTTTATAGTAATAAATAAATTTAATTATATGGACCAATTATCATTTTTTATTCTTTATAATTATAAATATCATTAATTTTACTTCTAAAAATTGAATAAATCTTTTTTAATAATAATTTTTACTAAATTTAATTATTTTATTTTATTTATCTCATATCCTTAATTATAAAATTTTAACATGCACTTAAATGTAATATTTGATTAACACATTTTTATAAATTTACTTAAACCTATATATATATATATATATATATATATATATTATAAATGGATAGGGTAGTGGTGGGTGAGGGTATTTTTAGATGAAAAGTATGAAATGAGTATATTTTTTTTTTATTAAGATGGGTATATATCTTTTTTTTTATGAGATTGGGTATATTTGCCCTTATTCACGAAAATAATACTGAAAAAAAAATAACATTATACAGAGAGATTTAGAAAAAAATAATGAAAAAAATCAAGAAAAGTGATATAATAAATAATAAAACTGGATTAACCGTTTTTAAGGAGTAATTTGAACCGACGACATGAGTGATTCACAGTTCGACCGGTTCAATCGGTTTTTGAAAACACTGGTTTCTGTATAATACAAACGCTTTTACATATTTCCATATCTTCTCCTAAAAAATATCCTAAAAAATATACTACATTTTTAATAGTTTACCATAAATTAATAGTTTTTTTTAAACAAGCATAAATTAATAGTAACAAATATTTAAACACATAAATTTTAATAGACCTTCACTAATTAACATTAATTAAAATAGCATAATCAATCTTAGTCCTTAATTCACGGTCAATCTCTTAATTCACGGTAAATCTTAATCACATAAAATTTAATAGATCTTCATTAATTAGAATTAATTAAAATACATTAATCAATCTTAATCACTTACCTAAGTTGAGTGATTTTAGGGAGTCTGGTCTATTAATTAACGGTTAAAAATATTTTTAATTAATAATAAATAAATCTACCATATATAGCAAATTACATGTATTTTTTATTATATTACATTTGACCCACAAATGGAGTAATTAATCGCGATAATTATTGTTGCAACCAATCTAATCTCAATATCATATTTAGTCACTATTTTTAATTAGTCGACCAAATCTAATTTCAATATCACTGTTGCAATCAATCGCGAAAATTATGCAGTAATCAAATGACACAATCATTTCCAATATACCTATTTAGGGGATTTATTTGAGTAACCTTTCGTAACACCTATTTAGGGAATTTATTTGAGTAACCTTTCACATAAAATTTTCTTAAAAACTTATTTTTAATTAAAAATGAAACATAAATTGAATAACACGTACTAACAATAAAAAAATATATATATGAGTAAAAAAATTTATAGTCTATGATCTATTAATTCCTAAATTATTGAATATATATATATAATATAAGTTTGTTATTGATTTAATTAGAATTAAAGTGTTTGCTCCACATAATCAATTTGTTGGAGTTTGACCGGAGGGATTAAAATTAATCCAAAAACTGATTTGGGGGATTATTCAACTATCTAACAAACGATCAAGTTGGAATTCGAAAAGATAGCTTTAATCCATAAATAATGTATTCATAAAATTATTTAAAATCTCATTATCCACCGTTCCACACTGAAAAAAGAAAAGAAAACACCAAATTAAAATACTGAAAACACACCAAAACGTTAATGTAAAATTAATTTTAAGTTAATATTATTGCAAAATATATATATATATATATATATATATATATATATATATATAAAATAAGATTGACCGAACTTCACATTATTGAACTAATACATTTGTGTAAAATTTGTAATATAATATAATTTAACTAATTCACGGTATATCGATGTTAGCACGTTATGATTAATTGAGCAAATATAATTTAAAAAATTCTTAATGATTAATTCATTTTAAACTTCATAAAAATAGAAAATATGGAATATTTAGAAAATGATTGTCTGTGATTGTAATATTAATTATTAGTCAATTCAATCTCATTAATTTGATTGTCCAAGATTATCATATTAAATACTTAATTTATAAGTCAACCCAATCCCATTAATTTGGGGTCGACTTGATATTTTTGGTAAATATTTATATAAATATAATGTCATTAATTACATATTTTATATTTAATTAACGCAAGAATATTGATATATAAATATGAATTATACGATTAATACATATAGCATATATATATATATGTATATTAATTTTAACATACTCATTTACTAATATAATTTTAGACTTTTTTTAAATAATTATTTGTGTCATACCATAAAAAATACCAATTAAACGTTATCACAACAATTTGCATGTAATTAAGGAAAATCAACAATCTAAGTAACAATCAAGTTGGAATTCGAAAAGAAAACTTTAATCCATAAATTATTCATCCATAAAATTATTCAAAATCTCAATATACACACTTAAAAAAAACACCAAAATTAAAATACTGAAAACACACCAAAACATTAACATATAATTAATTTTACATTAATATTATTGCAATACACACACACACACACACACACACACATATATATATATATATATATATATTTATAAGGATCGTGCATATATCTATATCAATAGTATCCTGTGGATCTTTTACAAACACAAATAGGAGATTACTGAGAAATTCCATAGTCCATGAGTTAAACTGAAAAAAGCTTTTACGCCCAGAAAACGCCTGCGCCTATTCATCGGCATTACGGCAACAAGGCTAGCCCACATAGTTAACTCATGAATGTCACTGGAAAGCTCAAACCTACTGTTTAAACCAACTCTACCTTTGATATATCCAATTACAGATCATTATAGGAATATAATTTCAAATGCACATGATAGTAGAGTATAATTAAGTCAGGTCATGATTCAATACAAGTATTCTAGCCGTCCATAGAGGCGGCGATCATCAGAAAAGAAATTAAAATAACAGAATTTAAATAACAATATACCTTTAAAAAGCCACTAACATAAACCAGATAATGTACAGAAATATTACAAGGTTTACAAGGTTGCACACAAGAGAGGGATATAGAGAGAGAAAGAGAGGGCGAGTCTAAACTCAAGCGTACCTCAAAAAGGAAAATACAAGCCTATTTATAGATGAAAGAGCCGGACATCAAACCCCGGATTTCAAAATAAAAAAGAAATAGTGCATAAAAAACAAAACCACAAAAAGACAAAAAAGTTTGAATAGTAATTACTATTCATGAACAGTTCTTTGTCTGTTGATGTAAGCAGTGACGAAAATTTGATTTTGTCTGATACTGTAGCCACATTTTACTGGAATGTGCTAAGTCCAAAATCTTCATTAAATTGCCAATAATGAAGCTTGCCTTTTTAAGAGTTTAAGAGACTCTCTGAAATTAGCCAATTCTTGACGATGGGTTGGATAGACATTTCTTTCTTGATTTCTTCTTAGTGAAGCTTCTAGCCATGGAATCCATACTTCCAAAACTCTAATCCTTTTTTTAAGAATTTTGATATAATTCTTATCATTAATAACATTATTCTCATTATCAATAAGAATTTGGGAAGGTATTCTCCAAATGTTATAATGTAAGACTCCTGTATTTGTCAGAAGATAGTATAATCTGGAACGAATTATTCCATGCTGAATATCACATCCTTCCGTTGTAAAGGATGTAAAGAAACCATCAGGATAAGATCCTTCCATAAAAACTTTGCTTTATTTTAATTTCCCTTTGAGAGAATTCTTCAAAAGATCGAAGCTTTCTTGAATAGAAAACTCCTGATCATCTTCATTTGGATCCTGTGCATCTTGAAGATCGGATCCGGAAATCATTGAAGGGTCTGATTTTGAATCACAAAAATCAATATCTTTAGATAAATCATTTTTAATATGATCCATATAAAGATCCATAATTTTCTCTTTTGAGAAAATACCAAAATACTTCTTAGAGTATTCAGAGAATGATGAAAGAGAACTAGAAGTCTCCTTAACAAAAAATTTTCTGTATTCTTCCATTTTGGATTTAATCTGTGAAATATTTTCCTGTATTGGTGACTCATTGGAGCCAGGGGCAATAACATTTAAGTTATTCCAAAATCGTTTTGTATGGATTCTCCATAAACAAGGTGTGCCATGTTCGGTATAACCAAACTCTGGTCTCCATTTTAGAACCCATGGGATTCCAGAATCCACAAAGAACATACAAGTAGTTTTACCACTCGTATTATGAGTCTTTAAGTCAGAATAAACAATAGTATATTCTTCCAAGAGATCTTTAACCTCTTCTGGCAAGATATCTGCCAAAGCCCCAAAGCTTCCCCACCATGAGAACAACCAGTTAGGAATTTGATTCCTGCCAATGTTTTCACATATTTTAATCAACCAGGTATGAGAATGCTTAGCATTCTGATACAACAACGTTTTATAAAAACTTTGAAGGTAATCCCAATAATTGTATTGGTAAATGGTATGTGTGACATCATTGGTCATACTTCTTTCTATGAAAGGTGAAGTTCCCCATTCTTGGATGGAAATAATCTTTTTGATAATAAATTTAGAGTAATTGATAGCTTTACTCTTGGGAGGAAATTTGAATTTCAACACTTCCGAGACTGATGAGGATATTCTCATAAAATCCTCTGGATTTGTAAGTCTCAACATTCCAATTTGAATTTGGAAAATATTTTTCCATAAGAATCCATGGGGACTCTTTGAATTTCTCATCATCATCTTCTATAATAAGAATTAATTCTTTCTTAGAAGAATCAAAGAATTTATATTCTTTATGTGCAATTGAAGAATATGATTCTTCAGCTTCTGCTTTTGAGGAATTGTCCTCTATTGGTAGATTTTTTCCCCTTTGTCTCAGGAATTCTTGAAACTCCTTTTGTACATTGTCTCCTTTTGAAGAAGAGCCACTTCCAGAAATATTCCGGTTGAAAAGGGATTTCTTCCCATGTTGTATAATCGGAGGATGGCCTCTTCCTCCTCTTCCTCTATAAGAGGAATAAGGATTCTTCCAAAGATGACTCATTTTCATCATGAAGAAATAAATTCACGAGTTAAAAAATCTGGAAGATGATTATCCTTCCCTTGCTTATAAACAATATCAAAATCAAAATAAGGAAAATGCGATTGCCATCGGGCAAACATTTGTTTAGAAACATTATGTTCAAAATCTTTGAAGAGCATAAAAGTAGCAGCCCTGCAATCAGTTTTAATAGTAAATTTCTGATTATATAAATCATCCTGAAATTTAAGGACACATTTAACAATAGCAGAATTTCTTTAGCAAAGAGCGAGAATAATTTTTCTGACTATTATTCCATTTACCAGAATAAAATCTAATGATATAATCTTTTTTATTATCAGGATTAATTTGTTTAAGAATACCTCCATACCCCAAATCTGAGGCATCAGTTTCAACAATTTTTTCCCAACAGGGATTAGCCAGCATAAGACAAGGAATATTTTTGACCTTATCTTTTATCCCCGATAATACCTTTTTAGTATGATCATCATTCCAAGGAGAAGGATTCTTTTTAAGTCTATCATATAAAATAGCTGAATCTTCAACAAGATTCTCAATATAAGAAGACACATAATTAAGGCTTCCTAAGAATCTTTGTAACTGAGTTTTATCAGTTATAATATCAGGGAATTTATTACCAAATTCAATACTTCTTTGAATTGGAATAATATTTCCTTTATCAATAAAATGACCAAGAAATTTTATTTTAGTCTGAAATAAAATCATTTTGGGTTTTGAGATGACAAGACCATTTTTAATGACCAAATTTTTAAACATATCAAGATGTTTAAAATGTATTTCAATATCTTTAGAAAATACAAGAATGTCATCAATATAAACAATAATAAAATCACTATAAGGATTAAAAATGTCATTCATAATTTGTTGAAATTCAGAAGGAGCATTTTTAAGCCCAAAAGGCATAACAGTCCATTCATAATGACCAAATGGTACATTAAAGGCAGTTTTGTACCTATCAGGTTGATTAATCTGAATTTGCCAAAAACCTGATTTTAAATCAAATTTAGAGAAAATAAGAGCATTGACTAATCTTTCAAGAAGATCATTTTTATTAGGAATATGATGTCTAATCCATTTTAAAACCTTATTAAGAGGTTTGTAATTAATAACTAAATGAGGAACTCCTCGTTCCTGCTCAGAATGTTTATTAACATAGAAAGCAGTACAAGACCAAGGAGATTTAGAAGGAGTTATAAGCTTCTTTTGTAATAAGGAAGATATTTCCTTTTTACATAACTCTAAATATTCAGAGTTCATCTGACAAGGTCTAGATTTAGTAGGAATTTTATTCTCTTTAAAATCATCTTCATAGGGAAGAGAAACTATATGTTTCTTTCTATCCCAAAAAGCATTAGAAAAATCATTACAAATTTCAATGGAAAATTTATTTATTAAAAATTTGATTTTATCTTGTAGTTTAGAATTATTTAATCTATTACTTATAGTAATAGAATTTAGCTCTTCTTTAAGAAAATTGATTTGACAATTTTTATTATTAATTTGATCTTGAATCAAATTAAGAACCTTATGAATAGGTTTGGTAATAATCTTAAAAGTAATAGGTTTACTATTATAAGTACCTGTAATACCCTTTTCACCAACAAAAGTCAGAGGATATATTTTAAAAAGAAAAGGAAGACCAATAATCATTTGACTAGTGATGTCTTCAGCAATAAGAAAGTCGTTAGGAATACAAAAACTATCAACACAAAAATAAGCATTTTTAAGCTTATAATTAATCTTTAAAGATCCTCCACCTGCATGAGAAAGTGAATGAGTAGTTTTTTCGAAAAATTTAATAGGAAATATTCCTAACTGTATAACACTCAAATCAGCACCACTATCAATCATGACAATAAAATCTTTCTTATAAGAATTATTTATAAGAAGAGAAATCTTAGTATACCACTTCTGTGATATAACCATATTAATGGTAGATAAATGATTCTTCTCCATTTTAAAATTATCATCAATATCTAAATATTGTGAAAGAGTATTATAGCTGGTTTCACAATCTTTAATTTTTTCTTTACCTTTCTCCATAAAAGAAAGACGAACATAAAGATCAGTATTCTGTTTTTGATGTACTTTTACATCAGTTTTGAGATTATTAATCTCATGGACTAAATCATTTAAAGTTACAGGATTATTTTTCATATTTTTTAGGCGAAGAAGTCTTTCCAATTCACCCATATTATAATAATTATTATCAATCTTTTTAGAAAGACTAGTTTTATTATTGTCTTCATTCTTAAAAGAATCATGAAATTGTTCAATGATTTTATCTCTTAAACTAGAATCTTTAATATGTTTAAGAAATTCAAAAATATTATTATTAGTCAAGACAGTAATATTCATATCTTGAAATTGACTCATAAGTTTATAAAACTCATTATCACTATTATTAACATTATCAGTATTACTGATACAATTAAGACAAGGTTTTCCAAGTATACAATCATTGCATTTCTCTTTTTCTGATTTAACAGAATTATCATCATCCGAAGAGGATTCAACAGAAGAACAGTCATTATAAGACTTTTCTGATTCAGTATCATTATTAGGACTCATGACAATCTTAAAAAGAGTTTCTTTTAACTCTTCATTAATATCAAGATTTTTAATCTTATCCTTTGCATAGCACTGATTAGCATAATGACCAGTCCTATTACATTTTTTACAAATAATTGTATCGTATCTTCTCTTTTTAAAAGATTTCCTTTTACCTTTATTATTATCAAAATCTTTCTCTTTTTGTTTTGAAGAATTATGTTTTCTTCTTTTATAATTAGATTTATGTTTTAAATCTCTTTTATTAGTTTTATACAAACTATTTTTAGGATTAGGATTATCTAATCCAAATTGGTCACAGAATTGACCTAATTGTTTTCTTTCTGTAAGATTATCTTTTTTAATTTGGTTTTTTAATTTGAGTTCATTACAAAGATTTATTCCTTCCTGAACACAAACACTAATGATTTGACCAAAGTATAAGACCTATAATAGATCGAATCAGAATCCTTTCTAAGAGTTTTCTTAACTCTTTCAGCAAATAGATTAGGAAGACCATCAACAAATTTATTTTTCCAAATATCCTGATTACAATCAGGGATCTCATAGATACGAGACAAGAAAGTATCTTTGTACCATCTAAAATCAGTAAGAGTTTTACACCTCATATTTAAAAGAAGGGTTCTAGTATTTTCATATTTATTGGTATATTGACCAGTAAAATGATCCAAAATAGTAAGAATTAAAGAGTAAACCGCATTGGTTTTAGTTTCACCATTTTCAATTTTAATAGAATTAAAAATTTCCATTCTATTTTGAGGAGTCAAATAATTATCCCACCAACCTTTAAGTTGACCGATATAAAACCGAGAAGTAATAATAATGCCAGCAAGATTAATATCACTATTACCACAAGTTTGACAAGCAGAACTATACATAAGCATGCGATGACATTGAGTGAAAATATGATTATCACTTCCACCATCAATATTCCATTCATAAATATCTTTTCCAGAATAAGAATTATTGAAAAAGTTTTTCTGTTCTTCATTAAGAACATCCATAGGAGTGGGTCTCTTATAATAATAAGTAGACATGGTAGGTCTATCAGCCCATTTCATTTTATTAATACTATCAGTATTATTAAGACTACCATTATTGGGTTGAATAACATGATTATCAGTTAAATCATCATCTAAAGCAGAAATATTAAGATTTCTAAATTTATCATTAATAATCTTTTCTAAGTCAGAAATAGAAGCTTCAGTTTTGAAATCTTTTATCTCAATAGGAGATTGAATAGAAGAAGTTGTTTTAATAATAACATTATTATTATTATTATTATCATTTTCAGATTTATTTTGAGAATCTATTTTAGAGATAATTTTATCAACTTTATCATGTAAAGAAATAATTTCTTCTCCAATAATAGACAAATAAAGATTACAAAAATTATTTTGCTCAATCATCTGATTAATATGTTTAACAGTAATTTGTAAAACATCATTTTCAATGATTCTGGAGAATGGAAGAAAATTAAATATCCTTTCTCCTTTTTCAATTTGAAAAGGAACATGGGGAGGGTAAACCGATTTTTGTATACCACCAGAAATTATTTTATAATCTCTTTCGATGACTGAAATATAATCAATATAAAAAGTTTTAATAAACCAAGGAACATAATAAGTAATTTCATTATGCTTTTTCTGTAATTTATAAAAAGCATTAACAAAGTAATCTAAATCATCTTTTGAGAATAATTTAAAATACCAAATTCTAAACTTATCCCATTTAGGATTATTAAACTCATCATTAATATGGGCTCTAGTAGAAGAACCTTTAGAAAAATCTAAAAAGTTTGTAAAATCCATAAAATTAAATTTTAAAGTTACAATCCGAAATTGTTTCGGGATCAAATTCATCTTTGTGAATAATATTATTTTCATTAATAATAATTTTCTCATTGTTATAATTATCATTTTTATAATGAGTATTATCTCTATAAGAGGAAGTAGAAGCTCTAGATTCTGAGGGAAATTCTACTTCATAATCCAAAGGAGATATAAAAGAATGACTAGATATTGATCTAGTATGAGAATTCGAATGTCTTCTTTGATTATTTTGAAAACCAATATTAATAACACCATCATTACTTTGAGTAATATGTTTAAAATCACTATTTATAATAGGATTTTTAGGAACAGATTGTTCTATTTTCCAATTTTCAGGAAAAATAATTTCTTCCCATTTAATGGATCTTCTGGTAGTAATATTAGATTTTTCAAAATTACTTTCTATAAGAATAGTCTCATTATTATCTTTCTCAATTCTCTTACACATAGGATTGAGTGTAAATAAAGACTTATAATAAATACGATAACAGATACACATAACCTCTGTACCTGGTATGTAATTATAACCATGAGTTTTAACATTTTCTAGAATATTACTATCAGATAAAGATAGAGATAAATTAGGATATGCGTCAAAATAGACAGGTCCTAAAGCCAAACTAGACTCTATAATTCCCATTAAGGATTGTCTCCAATTAAGATTTCTACCATCCCTAAGAGAAGCTAGAAAGCTTTCTGGTAAACCATTTAAGGTAAGTGGTCTAAAAGCGACCTGAACACAACCAATATGTAAGAACTTATGAGTTATTTTGTAAGGTAAAATATCATTTTTACTAAGAAATTTAATAACCATCTCTTCTTCATGAAGAGGTATAGAGGATTCAGTAGTTTTAACAGTTTGTTTAAAACCTATTTTTTCAAAAGCTCCTAATTTATAAACCATTTTAGGCTCAATTTTAGGAATAGTCCATTTATTCAATAGATCATGATTTTCAGGAATATCATATTCCTGAGCCATACTGTTCTTAACAGTATCCTTCAATCGGAACAAATTCATAAGAATCAAGATGTATTGAATCATGATACCATATAACTTATATATACCCTATTTCTCATCAATTCTCTTACACATAGGATTGAGTGTAAATAAAGGCTTATAATAAATACGATAACAGATACACATAACCTCTGTACCTGGTATGTAATTATAACCATGAGTTTTAACATTTTCTAGAATATTACTATCAGATAAAGATAGAGATAAATTAGGATATCGTCCAAAATAGAGCAGTCCTAAAGCCAAACTAGACTCTATAATTCCCATTAAGGATTGTCTCCAATTAAGATTTCTACCATCCCTAAGAGAAGCTAGAAAGCTTTCTGGTAAACCATTTAAGGTAAGTGGTCTAAAAGCGACCTGAACACAACCAATATGTAAGAACTTATGAGTTCTTTTGTAAGGTAAAATATCATTTTTACTAAGCAATTTAATAACCATCTCTTCTTCATGAAGAGGTATAGAGGATTCAGTAGTTTTAACAATTTGTTTAAAACCTATTTTTTCAAAAAGCTCCTAATTTATAAACCATTTTAGGCTTTTTGGGCTTAAAAATGCTCCTTCGAATTTCAACAAATTATGAATGACATTTTTAATCCTTATAGTGATTTTATTATTTTTTATATTGATGACATTCTTGTATTTTCTAAAGATATTGAAATACATTTTAAACATCTTGATATGTTTAAAATTTTGGTCATTAAAATGGTCTTGTCATCTCAAAACCCAAAATGGTTTTTTTTCAGACTAAAATAAAATTTCTTGGTCATTTTATTGATAAAGGAAATATTATTCCAATTCAAAGAAGTATTGAATTTGGTAATAAATTCCCTGATATTATAACTGATAAAACTCAGTTACAAAGATTCTTAGGAAGCCTTAATTATGTGTCTTCTTATATTGAGAATCTTGTTGAAGATTCAGCTATTTTATATGATAGACTTAAAAAGAATCCTTCTCCTTGGAATGATGATCATACTAAGGCTGTTATCAGGATAAAAGATAAGGTCAAAAATATTCCTTGTCTTATGCTGGCTAATCCCTGTTGGGAAAAAATTGTTGAAACTTATGCCTCAGATTTGGGGTATGGAGGTATTCTTAAACAAATTAATCCTGATAATAAAAAGGATTATATCATTAGATTTTATTCTGGTAAATGGAATAATAGTCAGAAAAATTATTCTGCTACTGCTAAAGAAATTCTTGCTATTGTTAAATGTGTCCTTAATATATATATATATATATATATATATATATATATATATATATATATATATAATGAAATAAAAATGACTGAACTTCACATTATTGAACTAATACATTTATGTAAAATTTGTAATATAATATAATTTAACTATTCATGGTATATCGATGTTAGCATGTTATGATTAATTGAGCAAATATAATTTAAAAAATTCTTAACGATCAATTCATTCTAAACTTCATAAAAATAGGAAATGTGGAATATTTAGAGAATGACTTTCCGTGATTGTAATATTAATTACTTAATTAATTGATTATTCAACTTAATCCCATTAATTTTATTTTATTGTCCAAGATTGTCATATTAAATACTTAATTAATAAGTCAATTCAATCCCACTAATTTGGGGTCAACTTGATATTTTTGATGAATATTTATATAAGTATAATATCATTAATTACACATTACATATTTAATTAACGCAATAATATTGATATACAAAAATGAATTACACAATTAATACATAAAGTATTAGTACGCACTATAAAAAAGTATTAGATATTGAAAAATATTCGTAGAGAAAAAAAATTGAAAATTATTTTATTAAATTACTTCGCAAATATAATGGTTGAAATCATCACTTACATTCAAGTAATCTACAATTTAAACATTAAACAAGAATTATGATTGTTTTACGATGATCTTTGCATTTGTATTTGATCAATACATATATAAAATCTTTGTCCTTGTCATCATAGTAAAATAAAAAATGGGAGAAATTATAGTTGAAGAGAAGAACATCTATTACAATAAAAGATACAAATTTTTTAATGAAACTTGCAATGTCACCGACTTCATTATAGGAATCAAACCATCTTCATGAATTCATTTTCACGTATAATCTTCTCGTTTTCCAAAAACAATCTTCTCCACAATAATATATAAATCTGAAAATAAAAGAAACATTATTAGAAATCTTAAAAAAAAAACTACAAACAAACAAAAAAAATATGATCACATTCTTCACGCTATAAAAATAAAGAAATCACTTTGTTCTCCCAAAGTAATCTTCACAAAATAATAACTAAATCTGAAATTAAAAAAAAAATTATTAGATTATTGCAAAATAATAGAAACAACCAATGCAAATTGATGTAATAGTAATTAAATCGACACAAATAAATAATATATTTTTCATCATTTTTAACAAATGAGAAATATGATATGAAAATATAAAACGACGATCCGATCAAAATAAGATCAGAGATTAGAGATGATACTGTATGGAGAGTAGATGAAGGAGATATAATGAAGAGAAATTGCAGGCAAATGAGAATGGGAAAAAAAATGAATGAGAGAGGTCCCAATTTATAGGAAATAGAAGACAAAATCAACGGCTGAGATCAAAACAACACTCTAAATGAATGAGATTGGAGAGCTTTGAAATAGAAAAATATGGCTTCGCCACATCATTTTATGACTTGCCACATCAACTTATGAAGGTTTTGGATTATAGAGATTATAGATTTATAAATTATACGTCTGGACTACGGTATTAAAGTGTTCAAGCATGTAATTCATCAATTATATATATTACAACCACATGCTATTTTATATTTAGATATTCTATAATAAATCGTGTTTAACTGTTTTAATTAGTGTTGGGATATTTTAGTTTTGATGAATTATGCCAAAACATAATCAACTTGTGTTATTCAAGCTAATTTATAGATAACAAGTTGAGGGGGAACGAAAGAACAAGTTGAGGGAGAACTCACGGAATCAGAAGTAGATGATTGAGATCGACGAGGTCGAGATTTAGACCGGGTCGAGATCGATGAGTTAGATGAGTTCGAAAGTTAATCGATGAGCAAAGGCAAATCAATAAGAGAAGAAAAGCTAAGCCAATCGACGGAAAGAAACCCACTGTAAGATCGTAAGAGAAGATTGCAGATCAGAAGATGAGCATATGAGATGATCGAGATCAGACGTGATCGAGATCAGATATGATAAACTGATATGCTAACCTAATGTACTAACCTGATGCTATCCTGATATGTTGATCTGAAGATGTTGATCCGACAATGAGCCGATCGATCGTGAAAGAAGAAATCGATAAATTTAAGTAAAGTGATCCGAGGCTTAGTAAGTAAAAGTGATCTGAGGCTCAGTAAGTAA
Source organism: Stenogyne calaminthoides (assembly GCA_037126765.1). Classification (NCBI taxonomy): domain Eukaryota; kingdom Viridiplantae; phylum Streptophyta; class Magnoliopsida; order Lamiales; family Lamiaceae; genus Stenogyne; species Stenogyne calaminthoides. The sequence continues at coordinate 12,552,339 of JBBCBC010000002.1, read as the reverse complement.
AAGTGACCTGAGGGTCAGGATGTTCAAGTCGAAAGAATCGAACTCACCACTCGAAAGTGTCAAGATGCCCGACGACAAGGTCCGCTGAAGAGAAGTCTGCTAAATCAAGAACCCTGAGTAACCTGAGACTTAGAGAAACATGAGACTCAGAGAAACCTGAGACTCAGAGAAACCTGAAGGCTCAGAGAAACCTGAAGGCTCAGAGAAACTTGAAGGCTCAGAGAAACCTGAAGGCTCAGTATGTCACTGAAGACACTGAGACTCGGAGAATCCTGAAGACTCAGAAGTTCCTGAAGAATATAGCCGTTAGATTCAGCTGACGTGGACCAATGAGAGGAAGACAACCAGCCTGAAAAAGCTGCAAAACTTATAAGAATAGTATGGATTTGAATGTGATTCTCTCCAACAGTAACATTCAAATCCACACTATAAATACAAGATCTTCCATCAAATTAAGTGTGGAGAATGTGAAAAAGATGCTACAGAGCCAAGAACCACATACTCAAGCATTCCCACCATAGAACACAAGTCTGTAGATATACAAATATATTCAAGAGTTTTCTAAAACCCAATCTAAGCAACCCACGATATATCCTAAGCTTAGAGAGATTTTTCCAACCTTAGCATTGAGGCTAAACAAATGTAAGGGAAAATCTCAACCTAGTTGGAGACACCAACCAAACCCAAACCCTATTGTTAGGTAGTTTGTGTGAAGTTGTAAAGAGTTAGTAAGCTGCAGTGAGTCAGCCAGAAAAGTCTAGAGAAGAAGTAAGTCAAGCTACAGTGAGTTAGCCTGAAAGCTTGTAGGCTATCCCGTGAAGGGTGATTGAAGGAATTTCCCTTGGAACAGGGAGAGTGGATGTAGGAGCTTGAGTCTCCGAACCACTATACTTTGTTGTGTTCTTTATTGCTTTACGTTCTTATCTTGTCATATGCATTCGATTATAAGCAAAACACAACACATGGACTTAAAACGCAAAAATTTGGAATCACCATTCCTTCACCCCTGTTTTATATGCATTTCATGATTTTTCCGCATTTCATGGGTTTTTCATCGGGACAAACAAGTGGTATCAGAGCAGGAGTTCAAAAGATCACTTTTTATGTGATCACCTGAACTGATCTTTTTAAACGAAAACCCATTTCTTTAAAAAATGCATATATTTTAATGTTTTGGCGTCATTATCAAAAAGGGGAAAATTGTTGGGATATTTTAGTTTTGATGAATTATGCCAAAACATTATCAACTTTTGTTATTCAAGCTAATTTACAGATAACAAGTTGAGGGGGAACTCACGGAATCAAAAGTAGATGATCGAGATTAGACGAGACTGATCGAGATCAGATGAATTAGATGAGTTCCGAGTTAATTGATGAGCTATGCAAATCAAAAGAGAAGAAAAGCTAAGCCAGCTGATCAGAAAGAAACTGACTAGAAGATCAGAAGAGAAGGTTGCAGATCAGAAGAGGAGCATATGAGATGATCGAGATCAGACGTGATCGAGATCAGATATGATAAACTGATATGCTAATCTAATGTACTGACCTGATGCTATCCTTATATGTTGATCTGAAGATGTGTTGATTTGATCAGTCGAGCTGATCAGATCAGGAAAGAAGAAATCATATAGCTTGAGTAAAGTGATCTGAGGCTCAGTAAGTAAAAGTGATTTGAGGCTCAAGAAGTAAAAAAGTGACCGAGGTCGGGATGTCCAAGTCGAAAAGAATCGAACTCACCACTCGAGTGTCAAGATGCCTGATCAGACAAGGTCCACTGAAGAGAAGTCTGCTAAATCAAGAACCCTGAGTAACCTGAGACTTAGAGAAACATGAGACTCAGAGAAACCTGAGACTCAGAGAAACCTGAAGGCTCAGAGAAACCTGAAGGCTCAGAGAAACCCAAGGCTCGAAGATGTCATCGAAGACACCGAGAGACTCAGAGAATCCTGAAGACTCAGAAGTTCCTGAAGAATATAGCCGTTAGATTCAGCTGACGTGGACCAATGAGAGGAAGACAACCAGCCTGAAAAAGCTGCAGAACTTACAAGAATAGTATGGATTTGAATGTGATTCTCTCCAACAGTAACATTCAAATCCACACTATAAATATAAAATCTTCCATCAAATTAAGTGTGGAGAATGTGAAAAAGATGCTACAGAGCCAAGAGCCACATACTCAAGCATTCCCACCATAGAACACAAGTCTGTAGATATACAAATATATTCAAGAGTGTTCTAAAACCCAATCTAAGCAACCCACGATATATCCTAAGCTTAGAGAGATTTTTCCAACCTTAGCATTGAGGCTAAACAAATGTAAGGGAAAATCTCAACCTAGTTGGAGACACCAACCAAACCCAAACCCTATTGTTAGGTAGTTTGTGTGAAGTTGTAAAGAGTTAGTAAGCTGCAGTGAGTCAGCCAGAAAAGTCTAGAGAAGAAGTGAGTAAGCTACAGTGAGTTAGCCTGAAAGCTTGTAGGCTATCCCGTGAAGGGTGATTGAAGGAATTTCCCTTGGAACAGGGAGAGTGGATGTAGGAGCTTGAGTCTCCGAACCACTATACTTTGTTGTGTTCTTTATTGCTTTACGTTCTTATCTTGTCATATGCATTCGATTATAAGCAAAACACAACACATGGACTTAAAACGCAAAAAATTGGAATCACCATTCCTTCACCCCTGTTTTATATGCATTTCATGATTTTTCCGCATTTCATGGGTTTTTCATCGGGACAAACACATGCTATTTGAAATAGAAAAATATGGCTTCGCCACATCATTTTATGACTTGCCACATCAACTTATGAAGGTTTTGCATTATAGAGATTATAGATTTATAAATGATACGTCTGGACTACGGTATTAAAGTGTTCAAGCATGTAATTCATCAATTATATATATTACAACCACATGCTATTTTATATTTAGATTTTCTATAATAAATCATGTTTAACTGTTTTAATTAGGTATATATATATATATAATTATTTATAAATACATTTACAATTGATCAATGAATAGAAAATCGAACTAATTCTAGTTATCTACTTGATTCAAATGTATAAAGATTTTTTTTATTTGCACCTATGTTTAAAAATTGCACGTATATTCATTTAAAAACATATTTGTTTAATTGTAACAATGTTATGTATTGTATATAATATTGTTCAATTTTGATTAGATACACTTCATAATTTACTTAAATTTTTATTATGTATATATTGTAATATTCTTATATTTTTACTTGTAATACTGTTATGTTTTTGCATGTAATACTGTTATGTTTAACTTCTAATACTGCTTCACTTTCTTATTTGTAATTAAAGTAGAAGGCGTTAATGATTGTTTCTTATGAATTTTATTCAGTTATTCAATTAATATACTTCGTTATTTTAATTTTTTTAAAATATTTTTTAGGTGTAATACTTTTATATTTTTAAATGTAATGTTGTTATATTTTGCATGTAATACAACTTCAATTGTGAATGTACCTTTCACTATTAAGGAGCAATATGCAATATATGTAGACAATAATGTAATAGTAGTATTATCTAGGTAAATAAATTAGTGACAAAACTATTCAATAAATATTCAATGTATGTTACTGTTGGTCCCGGTGCAAACGAGTCTTACACGTGTATGGGGGGAATACACGTGTTCAGTGTTTTTAAAACTTTTCTTTTACTGAAGTCAGCTTGGGTCAGGTTGTCCTGAAGATTTGGTCCTAAGAAGCACAAATCACTCTGAGTCAAAGTCTACTGAGACAGTGATCCTGAGTTGCTTTCAGAAACCTCAAATAATCCCAACTGAGTCCTGAGTTTTCAGAGATCCTGAGTGGCTTGGATCGATATCAACTTCATGAACCCTCGGAAGAGTAAGTTCGGTTTGGTAACTATCTGTTCTAGCTACTCGGATGTCGGAATGGTTGGCCCTTTAGTTTATACTCGTTTTAAGCTTTGCTAAAAACCTTCCTTTTAATGGAATAGTGATTAGGTTGTGATTCAATTATATGCAACTTCCAATTGGATTGATTCCGGTGAAATGTCGATGAAAATATGCTTTCGGTTTTAAGTCAATGCAAATTAAGCCTGAGATAAAAAAGCAATAAACAACACGGCCAATTTATAGTGGTTCGTAGAGACTCAAGCTCCCTCGTCCACTCTCTCGATCCTCGGAGAAATTCACTAATCACTTCTCGAGCTTTTCGACTACCTCGCGTAGTTTACTTACTCAACTCGGCCCTGAGCTTTCTGACTACTCCACGTAGTTTACTTACTCAACCCGACCTTGAGCTTTCTGACTACCTCCGTAGTTTACTTACTCAAACATAAACAAGCTTTCAGACTACCTCTCAGAGCTTACTAACTTCACCTCTAGAGCTTTTCGACTACTCCGCGTGAGTTTACTAACTCTTTATAACTCTTCTCACCAACAATCACACTCAAACAACCTTCTAAAGGGTTTGGGGTTTCTTGGTTGGTTTCCAACTAGGATGAGATATTCTTTACAATAAAGTACAATGCAAAGGCTAGGGTATCTCGACTAAGCTTTGGATATATCTTATCAAGCTAGGCTTAGTTTAATGAGCTCTCTTGATTTAAAAGCACTTGGGAAATTCTAAGTTTTTCGAGTGCTTTAACTTCTTGATAATAAGTTTGAGCTCTTGAGTTGCTTACAAATTTCCGTAACCTTACAATGTAGAGGGTCACAAGTATTTATAGGCATACACCAAGGTCACTCTTGAAAAACTATCCGTTGGAGGAGATAGCTTCGTGAGTTTCCTCTTATGGTGTGTGAGGAACGACTATATTTAGGGTTTGAAACTTCCTAACACGTTTTAGGCAATAGCCTTTCATGTAGGCGATCTTCACTTTTTTTGCGACCGAACTTTTGTACTTCCGACATCTTTTTTCAAATGACACTGTCTTTGTCAAGGTCGATTATATTATGATCTTTGTCTTTCTCTTTTTGACTTTTGTCTCCAGTTAAAGGTAGACACCTTCAACGGCTCTTTTGGTTACAAACTTTGAGTTGATATAACCTTAACAATACTCTGACTTAGTTCCTTTTGTTTGCATTTGAATGTCTTGGCAAATATCTATTTTTCTAAGGAATCGCGATCTTACCGATTGCATCCTTGGATAGATATTCTCGATTGCCTCAGAACATTCGAGGTTTATCTTGAGCATTTAGTACATTCTTTGAGTCTTGATAATTCTTTGTGCCTTGATATTCTTGATCTTGAGTTCTTGATCTTACGTCTTCTGCGTCTTGAGTCTTACGAGTCTTGAGGTCTTTGAATCTTGGCGTCTTACGAGTCTTCGAGTCTTACGAGTCTTCACAGATATCTTGGTGATATCTTTGAGTCTTCTTCTTGAGTCTTCAGTTCCTCAGTTTCATATTGAGTCTTGATAACTTCGATTTCTGCTTTGAGTCTTGATATCTCGATTTCTGTTTGAGTCTTGATATCTCGATTTCTTCTTGAGTCTTGGCTTTTAGTTTCATCTTTGAAACCGGTTTCTTGAAACATCTTGAGTTCTTGTAATCTTCAGATCCTAACCTGATCTATATCTGCTGACTATACATTTTGCAGATATCATCCTGAATACTCTAAAACTGAATCCTGACTCAACTATCAAGATTATCCTGAACATGTCATACTCAGGGGTTTTGGGATCTAATCAAAATCATATATCTTTATTAAATTCATCTCCCAACAATTTCCCCCTTTTTGATGATGCCAAAACCTATCTTGTTACAAACATATTTAACATATACTCAGATTTTAGTTTATCCTATTACAAGATTGGTTATGTCTCCAATAATTTCCTGAACAGAGAATCTACCAACAATTTCTGAGAATCTCCCAACAATTAATCATTCAACAATTTCTCCAGTAATGAATCTCTCAAAGGATTCATCACCAAATACTTAATAAACAATTTCCCCATAAACAATTCAACATATCAAAAGTAAAAGACATGTAAATAAGATAATGAGATATTATCTTTTGAGCATAAATGATAAGTTTTCATTGATGATAGGTAGTCTGTTACAGGTTACAATGAATCTTATCAGAACAAAATCAAAAAGACAAAAAAAAATATAAAAGATTACATGAATCTTCTGAGTCTTTATCTTCTGAGTCTTCATTCTGTTCTTCAGCTCTGTTCCTCAATCTGGTTCTTCAGCTCTGCTCTTCCACCTCATCAGCAGGGACTTCTAGGTTGAACATTCCATAGTATTTTCTCTTCAGCGCATCTCTTTCCTTGATGATATCCGGACTGTTCCCTGTCAGACCTAACTGAGTGGCGTACTGAGATATTTCCTGAGAAATGGCCTTCTCATTCACACAGCCATTCTCGAGCATAGGAGGAGGGTACACATATGGACCAGGGGCGGCTATCTGCACCTTTCCTTCATCCGCAAGATTTATCCATCCTTGAAGATATTTTGGATAGAAGGTCAGGAGATAATCAATGAAAGCCTCATTCGGATCTGAGCTCTCCCCTCTCCACTCTCTGAGCTCATCATAGTAGAACCAGAAGGTTCTCTTGATCTCTTCCCACGCATCGTTGAGATGGACTGGCATCCACTTATCAACAATTTCTGAGAATCTCCAAACAATTAATCATTCAAAAGTTTCTTCAGTAATGAATCTCTCAAAGGATTCATCACCAAATACTTAATAAACAATTTCCCCAAAAACAATTAATTCAGAGACATCATTCAACATATCAAAAGTAAAAGACATGTAAATAAGATAATGAGATATTATCTTTTGAGCATAAATGATAAGTTTTCATTGATGATAGGTAGTCTGTTACAGGTTACAATGAATCTTATCAGAACAAAATCAAAAAGACAAAAAAATAAAATAAAAGATTACATGAATCTTCTGAGTCTTTATCTTCTGAGTCTTCATTATGTTCTTCAGCTCTGCTCCTCAGTCTGGTTCTTCAGCTCTGCTCTTCCACCTCATCAGCAGGGACTTCTAGGTTGAACATTCCATAGTATTTTTTTCTCAACAAGATCTCTTTCCTTGATGATATTCGATTGTTCCTGTCGGACCCTAAGCGAGTGGCGTCTCGAGATATTTCGAGAAATGGCCTTCTCATTCACACTGACCATTCTCGAGCATAGGAGGAGGGTACACATATGGACCCGGTATTTATCTGCACCTTTCCTTCATCCGCAAGATTTATCCATCCTTGAAGATATTTTGGATAGAAGGTCAGGAGATAATCAATGAAAGCCTCATTCAGATCTGAGCTCTCCCCTCTCCACTCTCTGAGCACATCATAGTAGAACCAGAAGGTTCTCTTGATCTCTTCCCACACATCGTTGAGATGGACTGGCATCCACTTATCAACATGAGGCCATTTCAGTGCTTTAGTGCTCCCTTTCCTCTTGCTTGTGAACCTTCTGAACCCACTTCTTCTTTTCTGCTCTTCTTCTACTTTCTTTTCGATCCTTTGGTACACCGTAAAATGCGGCGATTTTTCTTTGCTTGTTCGATCTGGAGTGTTTTCAGAGCATTCCTTGTGTTGAAGACTTTCTTCTTGGGCACAGACTCAGAATCTTCAGTACCCAATATCAGCTTCCTCTGAACTGGCGTAGAAGCCTTTGCACGCTTACTCTCAGGTTCAACAATGCCTAAGGCTTTCCTCTTCATAGGCAATTCAGCAGCAGCCTGGCTTGTTCCAACCTTAGCTCTATCACTCAGTTTCTCCTTGCAACTTCAAGCATGGTTTCCTCATAAACCTGAGTGTAGATCGGCTTCTCCACCTTACTGAACTTCAGCTTCTCAGTAGCTTCGACTTCCTTCAAGGCTTTAGATAGGCTATTCATTTCAGCTTCCTTTTGCGCCTTTTTCTCCAAAGTACGTGCCAATAACTTCCTGAGGTCTTTACCTGGCCTTTAACCCTTCTTGGCACCGTAATTTGGAAGAAGTCTAGAGAGTGTTGTGTCCATATGGTATTGCTCTTTGCTTACACAGCGCACCTCTCCGCTAACTGATCCTGTTCATCTTCTAGCCTCCTGAGGTGGTTCTTTGCCACAGAGAATTCTTCCGAAAGATGGGCAAACTTGCCAGAGAGAGCATCTTTAAACATCTCTGTCATCTTGGTCATGAGCATTGAGCTCATTTCCTCAACAGCAGACTTGATCAGTACTTCGTTCTTCTCTGCCAATTTCACCTCTAGAAACTCAGTTCTCTCCTGGTGCTTATATGTTTAAGTTATTTTCATTTCGCCTTGACTCCTCCGACTTCTCATTCAGCTTGTCTTCCATGGAGGTCATCTTTGAGGTCAGAGTGTCTTGAAGTTGCACCAGTTCTGAAGATGAACTCAGATTCTCCATCTTCTGAGATTGGCTGGCCAATGTCTCTTCCATCTGAGTGATCTTGTTCATCATTGGCTCAACCTTCTCAAGCTTTTCTACTATGGGAGTGAGGTCGATCTCAGGAACATTTTGCACCTTCTGTGCTGATTGATCATCCTGGGGTTCAGACACAACACAGGGGTCGGTGCACTTTTGAGCATCGACTTCATCACGAGCTCCGGTCTTTAAGCGAGCCTCGATCTGTACATCGAGACAATTCAAAGTTAAAGATAGAAACTTGATAACTTTGGCATAATTGTTAATAGTGCAAAAGGTACTGAAGAGTGCTAACCGATCGAGGTTGAATGATTTCGAGGTTGATCGGCCTGAAGTTTCCTTCTCCATCCGAGACCGATCCTCGGCATCTCCCTGTTGGTCCCCATCTTGAGATTTGTCTTTGCTGCTAGGGGCACCAAATTCAGTCGCTCTCCTCTCAGCGATCTTCTTCTGAACTAGCTCATCAAAATCGGAAATTTTCATCTTGAGCTTTGCCTTTACGAATCCTCGAGAATTGGTGAGGAAAATTCATCTCCTCGTTCCACCGGTCTTCCCCTACGAATGAAGCAATATTAAGCATCTACGGAAGAGTCGGTTGAGGATGTAGACCGTTGACCTCAATACGAAGAAGATGTCTTAGAGGTCGGGGAATAAGCTCGATTCGAATTGGTAGCGGTCAAGAATGAACCGTTCCCGCTAACCGCCCATTCGGTCACTTGACTTCACCTTTCTTGAGCATCGGGCTCTCGGGGTTGATTTGGAAAATCAACTGAAAGATCTACTAAGAGCTCATTCGGGGAGCTCATCAAAATTCACTTGCTCTGAGGCTCGACAAACTCGAGGTTTGGGTGTTGCTCCTCGATTTGAATTTGGCTTGGTTACTCGAGGCGGCCAGGCGCCTCCGCCGATTGGGATTTTTCGGTTTGCTCTGAACCGAGCGGGCACTTCTCGGCGAGAATCGAGCATCTTCGTGATGCGAGCCGCCACATCCTCGGGGAATCTGAACCTTTCGAGGTGCGAGGTCCTTTGAAAATTTCTGAGAAAAATTTATGCAGGCTCGTGAAGTCTCAAGAACCTCGAGAAGACTTGCTCCTCGGTTTGATCTGTGCCTTTGAGATGCTTTGAGCCAATACAAGTAAAAGGCGATTTTTTGAGCGACTTGGCTCTCAGGCTGAATCTCCTCAGTCTCACTCTCTTCATCTTCATCAGTGAGAACCACCATCCTTTTGCGCTTTGGAGCGAGGGTTTTCTGCTTCAATTTCTCACCCTGATCCTTCTTGGCATCCAACAAAACCTTCCCCCTGGTTTGTTGGGTTTCTTTTTCAGCAGCCACAATCGGTGATTCCACTTTCTTCTCTTTCTTTCCCTTAATAGTCCTCTTCGCAGCAATGGGCTTGAACATCACTTTGGACTTGGGAAATGGGGTAGAGTTGGCAAAAATATCCTCCTCCTCTCGGCACATCTCCAAGATAAATGAAATTTTGGTTGCGTGGAGGATTCTGCCTTTGATAGATATTACCCCATCCTTCTCCCTTTTTATGACCTTGGCTTGCTCAGCCACCACCTTGATCAGATACTTCAACCAGTTGAAATCCTTGGTGGGTGAGTCTTCAATCGCCGCCATCAGTCGGAGTTTGGGTGTGCTGATCTGTTCAAAGCTTCCAGATCGACTCATGATGCACTTTCCCACAATATCCATCAATACTCTGTATTTCGGCTGTAGATGTCATTTGTGCAGAGTAGCCTCAAACTTAACAGGTTTCTCGGCAACCTTGTCAAGATACTCCTGCTCCCATCCCAACATATACAATGAGGGATCATCTCCCCTATCGCACAACTCAAATACATCGTTTAAATCCTTAGGGACTATACAAAACTCACGAACAAAATCCACATACTTCATCGATTGTTCAAGATGAGAAATAGAAACCTTGGATTCTATATTATCCTCCTCATCTATTTCCATATTTGCAACAAACTCAATTACCTCGCGAGCATACTCCTGCTCCGGTCGATTCGCGATGAGGTTCGTCAGTTTCGCCAGTCGGATTAAGTGGAGCGCCTCTTCCTCGTGCTTAGCATTTGACGTACTGTCCAAAGAAACCACGTATTCGTACCATGGCTTATTTATCTCGGCTAATTTGTCGAAAGCATTAGGAGCCATTTGAGATTTGAAGATTTGAAGATTTAGGGTTTAGGTTTTCTGGGCAAAGGGGATTTTCTTGCAGAGGATTTTGGGAATGAAGGGTTTGATAAAATTTGGCTTGAACGGCTTCTTGAGGAATATATAGTTTCGAGATCATGGGAATTCGCGTCGGTTAGGTGAAAAGCAACGGTTGAGATTAATTGTCGATTAATCGGGTATACGAACAGTCGATCTTCCGAAAAGGAAGCTGCCAATTTATCCTCATGGGTCATTAAATGTAACAGAGCATTAAATGACTGTTGACCTTCTTCAGAATTTCAAAAGATCCCGCCCAAAAACATTCCTTAGGTGTTTTGTATTTATTGCAAATGATCACTTAAGCAATAAATGAGTCGCATGAGTCATTACTTCTTCAGACTAATTTCTCTCTATCAGTCTTACTGAGTATTGACCTTGATAAAATGTCAGTATAATACTTAGTACTAAATGGGTTCGATATAATCTTGAGTCTTGACCTTGATGAATCCGAGTTTCACGAGACTCGATTCGGTATTTCCATTTTATCCTGAGTTTCTCAGTAGAAATCTGAGAAAACTTCATGCATCTGAAAACCTTCAATTTTTTAGATTTACTCTTATACACCCGGATCTAACATCCCTAATTCAACTGAAAGTTCCTGAAATCTTGATTCAGCCAAAGGTTTAGTCAAGATATCAGCTCTCTGCTTATCAGTATGAATTTTCTCCATCCTTATGTCCTTTTTCTCGACATGATCTCGATGAAGAGATGTCGATATCCACATGCTTGCATCCGGTGTGCAATCTTGGGATTTTGTGAAATAGCAATGGCACTATTATTGTCACAAAATATTGGTACTTCATTGGCTACAACTTTATAATCCCTTAATTGTTGTGCGAGCGCAAAGAACCGAGCACAATGACTTCCTCGCAATGACCATGTATTAACCCGATAATCTTTGGTTACTCTCATCGAGGTCCGTTTCTTCGAAAACCAAGATATCAGCTTACTTCCTAAAAATTGACAAGTTCCTGTAGTGGACTTCCTGTCAATTCTGCAACCTCCATAATCAACATCTGAGTAACCAGTTAATTCAAGGTTATCATCAGCTGGATACCATAATCCTCTATTCACTGTGCCCTTAAGATACTTCAGTATCTTTTTGGCAGCCTCCATGTGACTAGCCTTAGGATTAGCACGCGGTATCTTGCACATATCAACAAACAAATGTTATATCCGGCCTACTTGTTGTGAGATAGAGCAATGATCCAATGATTCCTCTATAATCGAGTATGACTTCTCGATTTTGCCTTCTAATCGGGATCCATCTTGTAGTTAGTATTCATAGGAATCCTAACTGCATTGCAATTTTGTACACCATATTTGGCAATCAGATCTCTGGTGTACTTTGCCTGGTTGATGAAGATTCCTTCCTTTGATTGTTTCACTTGAAGACCTAGAAAGAAATTCATCTCTCCCATCATTGACATTTCAAACTTGCCTTTCATCAGTGTTGAAAACTTTTCACATAGCTGATGGTTTGGAGATCCAAAAATGATGTCATCAACATATATCTGAACCAAGAAGATATCTTCCCCATCTTCGATCCTGAGCGAGTTCTATCAATGATCCCTTTGACAAAACCATGGTCGAAGAAACCGAGAAAGAGTATCATACCATGCTATTTGGGTGCTTGATTAAGACCATACAAAGCTTTTACGAGCTGTAAACTTGGTCATTCTGATTTTTGAAACCAGGAGGTTGTTCCACATAAACCTCTTCTTTAAGCACATTAATTCAGAAATGCACTTTTCACATCCATTTGATAGATCGTGAACTTCATGTGGGCAGCATATGCAAGGAATAATCGATGGCTTCTAGTCTTTGCAACAGTGCAAAGGTTTCATCATAATCCAAGCCTTCTTCTTGGGAATAACCTTGTGCAACTAGCCTTGCCTTGTTTCTTACAATGTTGTTGTTTCATCTCTTTTATTCTTAAAAATCCACTTGGTTCCAATGACATTGTGCCTTTCAGGTCTATCTACTAGCTCCCATACTTCATTCCTTGAGAATTGATTCAAATTTCATCTTGCATAAAGATAATCAATGGGAATCTTGTAGAGCTTCACCAATCTCGATGAGGTTTTTTCTCCTCGAGGAAGCGGCGAGAATAGTGCACTCTCACCATTTAACATTCTTGTTTTGACACCTTCAGTTAGATCACCCACAATCTGACTTGTAGGATGACTATCTAACCATTTCCTTCTAGATGTTCCCCCTTCAACAGTGTCCTCAACATTTGAAATGTTAGGTTCAGTTAATTCAGTAAACTCAGGGAACAACAGAAAAGGAGAAAGGGAATCATCTTCCTCAGGGAAAATTCCATTCAGAACATTGTCGAGAGACATTTGTTCCCTTTGGTTGATAGATTCAGAATTTGCCTCATTTGTGACCACATCTTCATTGGCATCACACACGAGTCCCGAGGCGGTGTCTGCTCGGATTGGTCACCTTTGGTGTGTTGGCTTTCCGAGTCTCACCATCCCGAGTTCCATCCCGAACTTCTTTATCCGAGTCCGAGTCACTCCAATCATAGAATGTGTCCGACTTCTTCTTTTCGAGTTCGATGGATGATTTGTCATTCTTTTTCGGGCTTAATCTGGTGATCCTCTTGGTGGGTTCATCTCAAGCATCATGTTCTGTTTCTTCCGAACACAAGTAGATTCATCAAAAAACAACATGAGGTGTTTCCTCCACAATAAGAGTTCTCTGATTTGTAAACTCGAAAGTTTTCTTGACTTGAGAATATCCAAAGAATATTCCTTCATCGACTTTACTATCAAATGTTTTCAACTGATTTTTACCATTATTGTGTATGAAACACTTGCAACCAAACACACGAAAGAAAGAAACAATATGCTTCCTTTCATTCCAAAGCTCATAAGGTGTTTTGCCTTGACTCTTGGTCAAGATGGATGCGATACGAGAATAGCATCAAAGTGTTGATGACTTCAAATTTAAAAACCTTTTAGGAATAAACCTTCATTTATCATTGTCCTTGCAACTTCTTTTTTCGAGTCCTGTTCCTTCTTTCAAAGAACACCATTTTGTTGAGGGTCCTTACGGTGATGTTTCATGAGAAATTCCATTTGCTTCACAATAATCAGATATGATATGATTTATAAATTCAGTTCCTTTGTCAGATCTGATTTTGACCACACTTAGATTTTTCTCAATACTAAGCCTTTTCAGTAATTCTGGCAGCTTTATCTGAGTCTCTTTCTTACTGAGTAAGAATATGACCCAAGTATATCTTGAGTAGTCATCAACTACTACCAATGTGTATTTCCTGCCATTAGTGCTCACTAGTGTTATAGGACCAAAGAGATCCATATGCAATAACTGAAGTATTCTCTCAGTAGAAACATCTACTTTGCTTTTAAATGATGCTCTAATTTGTTTTCCATTTTGGCACGCATCACAAATATGTTCCTTACTGAACACTTCATTAGGCAACCCTCTCACAAGAGCTAATCTTGCAAGCTTATTCAGGGTTTTGAAATTCAGGTGATTCATTCTTTTATGCCATAACCAACTGGTATCTGTGGAACTTTTAGCAACCAAACATGTATCTTTAGGAGTTGAACTCCAGTCAGCAAGATACACATTTCCTTTTCTAGTACCAGTCAGTAATACTTTCTGTGTTGTATCATCTTTCACATAACATAAGTTCTTAGAGAACTCAACATTAAACCCCTTATCACAGAATTGGCTTATTGAAAGCAAATTATGCTTCAATTCAGATACATATGAAACACCATGGATATGAACTGAGTCGATTTCCAAAGTTCCATATCCTTGACCGTCCCTTGGAGTTATCTCCAAAAGTGATCCGAGGGCCTCTTTTTTCAACATAGTCCTTTGAGTATCTTCTTGAATCTGTCATATGTCTTGAACATCCACTGTCAAGATACCATACATCAGGGGCTTTTTCATCTCGCTCATCATCAGTCTTTATGTGATCTTTGATCATTTCAAAGTGCCCTTGTTTTCCTCTGAAAAAATAGATCAAATTTTAGGTACCCAATTTGTGTAGGGTCCTACAAGGTTAGTTTGTACCTTTAGGAATCCAAATCTACGACAACTCTAATCACTTTAGAGTGGTTGATCATCTTCCATAAACATCTACATACACATTTACTACTCTGGGTGCCTTAGCGGTTTCACGTGTATGAGTGCTAGCCTTAGCATGAACATGGGCTTTTGAATTTTTCTTTGGTTCAGGCCTTTTGTTCATTTGCTTTGGCTTCTGGGCAGCCGGTCTAAATCTTTGTTGACTCGGGTTCAGATAACCTTTGCCCTTAGGCAAGTGGGGTTCAGGTTGTCATCTTTGAAATTTGGGTCTTTCAAGATATCGAGGACTAGGTCTCTTGATTGAGAATGTCTCTTTGAGTGTTTCCTTCGAAGATTCCTCCGATGGTTCAAAGTCTGCAGATCCTTTCAGGTTTGCATTCTTAGCTTTGAGGCTTTGAAGTACTTGCTCGAATTTTTCCAACTCGAGTGCTTTCGGGTTTTCTAGCCTTCACCTGAGGTTTGGGCTTTCCTACCTGATCATTCAGTTTTACTGAAACCATGGGTCCTTTTCCCTTGTCTACAACCTTGGGCATTTCTTCAGTTTGAAGTGTGGGTGCCACTGGTTTTACAAAGGTTGTCTTCTTGCTACTTGATCAAGATTCGGATGACCTTGTGAGGTTCCCCCGGAATGTATCCCAATCCAGATTTTTATAGTGGGCAGATCTCTGGTAACTCGAATTTCATCTATTACTTTAGATGCAGTATTCAATAGAGTTAGCTTTTTCTGTGCACTATCCTCACAGTTCTGTAGAGTTTCATGTTTCTCAGAGAGGTCATTGAACTTAGTTACGATTAGAGGAATCTCTTCATTATTTTCTTTTTTCGATTAGGGTCATTATCAACTTCTCTTTCTCTGAGAGTTGTACTTTCAGAACATCCAGTTCATCAGTAGCTTCCATTAATTGAGAAGTGATCTCAGTTTTGCTAGAGTATTTCCATTTTAGATTTTCAGCCTTCAGTTCCTTATTCTGCTCTTGAGTTTCATTTAGCAGTTCTTGTAAAACAGCATAGTCCTTCATTAGATTCTCAAAAGAATCCATCAGGTCAAATTGACTGTTTATAGTTGAACTTGACAACTCTTGTGCTAGTGTAGGAGCAACAACAGAGAAAGAAGAGTTTACCTCCTCAATGGCCATCAGACAGATGTCATCACTTTCACTGTCTGAGAATATCTCATCTGAAGAGTTAGATCCCTCCTCAGAATGTTCTTCTTCTGCAACCATGGCCTTTTTGTTAGAGAACTTCTTATCTCTTTTAGCTTGCCTTTCTCTTCTCTCCTTAGCACTCAGATCTGGACAATCATACTGGAAGTGACCTTTCTTTTGGCAATTGTAGCATCTGTTGGCATCATCATCCTGATCACTTTCTTCCTTGGACTTGGAGTCCTTCTTCTTGGATGAAGATCCTTCAATTTTCAGGTCCTTTCTCTTCTCAGTTGGTTTGTCCTCAGGTTTCTTCTGGTACCTGTGATTCATGTAATAGCTTTTGTATTTTCCATATCGGCTATTAAGTCTTTCAAACCTCCTTGCCATCAGTGCTAGCTTATCCTCAAGCTCATCCTGATTCTTAGCAAGGGAGTTCTCAGACTCTCTAGTTTTACAGGTTTTATCTTTGGCTTTAAAAGCCACATTCTTATTAGATGATGAATCATCTTTGCTGTCAGCCTTTTTAGATTTCTTATCAATTACAAACTCATAGGCCTTTAGCTCAGAGAAGACTTGTTGATAGGGCATTGAATTAATGTTTTTAGTGTTTTCAATCACCACTGCATGTATATCTCATTTCTTAGAAAGACCTCTAAGAATTTTCAATGCAACTTCTCTCTGTGGATATTTCTTTCCAAGTTCATTTAGATCATTCATAATACTAGTGAATCTGACTTCCAATTTGTCAATTGATTCACCTTCTTCCATTTCAAAACTATCAAACTTTTCTATTGCAACTGAAAGTTTGTTTTCTTTGATATGATCTGTGCCTTGGCACATTACAGCTAGTGTATCCCAAATTTCTTTTGCAGTATTGCAGTGAGAGATCATTCTCATCACACCATCATCAATTGTACTGTATAGTGTGTCTTTAGCAATATAGTCTAGATTGACTAACTTTCTCTCCTCAGGAGTCAGTTGGTCATCAGACTTAGGAAATTCTGCTATAGGATTGTTTCTCTCATTTTCTGTTCCTCTGGGATTCACCATAGTAAATTGGAATGGCCCTTCAGAGACCACTCTCCACATTCGTTCATGTTTAGAATACAGGTGAGCCTGCATTCTCAGTCTCCATAAATCATAGTTCTCCACTGAGAACATGGGAAGTTTCTTAGAAGACATTTTTATCTGAGTCTTTTAAGAATTCAGCAAATAAGATCAGTTCAGATAGACCACAAGTATTTTTATCAAATAAAACTTTGGTCAACAAAGCAGGTGGTCAAGTTGAACCACTGCTCTGATACCACTTGTTGGTCCCGGTGCAAACGAGTCTTACACATGTATGGGGGGGGAATACACGTGTTCAGTGTTTTTAAAACTTTTCTTTTACCGAGGTTAGCTTGGGTCAGGTTGTCCTGAAGATTTGGTCCTGAGAAGCACAAATCACTCTGAGTCAAAGTCTACTGAGACAGCGATCCTGAGCTACTTTCATAAACCTCAGATAATCCCAACAGAGTCCTAAGTTTTCAGAGATCCTGAGTGGCTTGGATCAGATAACTAACTTACTGAACCCTCGGAAGAGTAAGTTCAGTTTGGTAACTATCTGTTCTAGCTACTCAGATGTGCGGAATGGTTGGCCCTTTAGTTTATACTCGTTTTAAGCTTTGCTGAAAACCTTCCTTTTAATGGAATAGTGATTAGGCTGTGATTCAATTATATGCAACTTCCAGTGGAGTGATTCCAGCTGAAATGTCAGTGAAAATATGCTTTCAGTTTTAAGTCAATGCAACAGTTAAGCACAGATAAAGAAAGCAATAAACAACACAACAATTTATAGTGGTTCAGAGACTCAAGCTCCTACGTCAACTCTCTCTGATCCTCAGAGAAATTCACTAATCACTTCCTGAGCTTTTTGACTACCTCGCGTAGTTTACTTACTCAACTCGGCCCTGAGCTTTCTGACTACTCCACGTAGTTTACTTACTCGACCCGACCTTGAGCTTTCTGACTACCTCCGTAGTTTACTTACTCAAACACAAACAAGCTTTCACACTACCTCTGTAGCTTACTAACTTCACCTCTAGAGCTTTCTGACTACTCCGCGTAGTTTACTAACTCTTTACAACTCTTCTCACCAACAATCACACTCAAACAACCTTCTAAAGGGTTTGGGGTTTCTTGGTTGGTTTTCAACTAGGATGAGATATCCTTTACAATAAAGTACAATGCAAAGGCTAGGATATCTCGACTAAGCTTTGGATATATCTTATCAAGCTAGGCTTAGTTTAATGAGCTCTCTTCGATTTAAAAGCACTTGGGAAATTCTAAGTTTTTCGAGTGCTTTAACTTTGCGATAATAAGTTTGAGCTCTTGAGTTGCTTACAAATTTCCCGTAACCTTACAATGTAGAGGGTCACAAGTATTTATAGGCATACACCAAGGTCACTCTTGAAAAACTATCCGTTGGAGGAGATAACTTCGTGAGTTTCCTCTTATGGTGTGTGAGGAATGGCTATATTTAGGGTTTGAAACTTCCTAACACGTTTTAGGCAATAGCCTTTCATGTAGGCGATCTTCACTTTTTGCAGTCTGGAACTTTTGTACTTCTGACATCTTTTTCAATGACCATCCACCGCGATTGTCGAGATTATGCGATGGTGTCTTCCTCTTTTTGACTTTTGTCTCCAGTTAAAGGTAGACACCTTCAACGGCTCTTTTGGTTACAAACTTTGAGTTGATATAACCTTAACAATACTCTGACTTAGTTCCTTTTGTCTGCATTTGAATGTCTTGGCAAATATCTATTTTTCTAAGGAATCGCGATCTTACTCGTATTGCATCAGCCGGATAGATATTCTCGATTGCCTCGGAACATTGAGGTTTATCTTGAGCATTTAGTACATTCTTGAGTCTTGATAATTGCGTGCCTTGATTATTCTTGATCTTGATTCTTGATCTTACATCTTACTGCGTCTTGAGTCTTACGAGTCTTGAGGTCTTGAATCTTGACATCTTTGAGTCTTCACAGATATCTTGGTGATATCTTTGAGTCTTCATCTTTGAGTCTTGATTCCTCGATTTCATCTGAAAGTCTTGATATCTCGGTTTCACCTTTGAGTCTTGATATCTCGGTTTCACTTTTGAGTCTTGATATCTTAGTTTCTTACTGAGTCTTCCGAAACTTTAGTTTCATCTTTGAAACCGGTTTCTTGAGAAATATCTTGAGTTCTTGAGAATCTTGAGATCTAACTTCGATCTATATCACGACTATACATTTTGCAGATATCGTCTTGAATACTCTAAAACTGAATCCTGACTCAACTATCAAGATTATCCTGAACATGTCATACTCAGGGGTTTTGGGATCTAATCAAAATCATATATCTTTATTAAATTCATCTCCCAACGGTTACTATGATGGTGAATCTATTTTTAAATTATTCTTGTAACCTAGTATTATCTAGGTAAATAAATTAATGAGAGAACTATTCAACAAATATTCAATGTGTGTTATAATGGTGAATCTATTTTTAAATTATTCTTGGAACTAGGGTTAAGAGTTAAAACATGAAAAAAAATTAAATTATTCTTGAGAGTAAAAACATGAAAAAAAATTAAATTATTCTTGAGAGTAAAAACATGAAAAAAAAATAGTATTATCTAGGTAAATAAATTAATGAGAAAACTATTCAACAAATATTCAATGTGTGTTATAATGGTGAATCTATTTTTAAATTATTCTTGGAACTAGGGTTAAGAGTTAAAACATGAAAAAAAAAATTATTCTTGAGAGTAAAAACATGAAAAAAAATTAAATTATTGGTGACAACAAGAATTGAACCTAGTTAAAACATGAAAAAAAATTAAATTATTCTTGAGAGTAAAAACATGAAAAAAATTTAAATTATTGGTGACAACAAGAATTGAACCTGCATCATACGCTATAAGCAATTGCCAGATACCATTAGGCTACAAGAGCTTTAGATGTTCAATCTCATCAATTAAAGGTTTTATTTATTCCTACGACCTGAAAAAATAATACGCGACAAAAAAGTAATTCGAGACCGTAAGAGATCGAACTCGCGTGATGATTGAAAAAAGACACAATCTCCCATTATGCTATAAACACCAACGGTTCTCAACACATAAATTTGCCTAGTTATTCGCTATTACGGCACACAAAAAACAAAAATTTTCACACATGAAATTTTTTAAATAAGACCTACTCAATTTGTAATGTGCACTCAAATATTACTAGAGTCAGTGACTTTCCACTCTATTTTAGTGAGTTAAGTTACTAGTAGGTCCAATGATATATATTAAGTACTAGGAGGTGCAAAATGAATGGTAGAAAGTCTTAAATACCCTAAACCCTATTTTCTTACCCATTTTCCTGCAATAAAGTACACTATTTTTCTGCCCATTTTTCTGCAGTAAAGTACACTGTGAAATGACATTTCACACTTCCCCATACACTCATTTTCCCCTCTCTTATTTGAATCTTGAGTTATATATTCTTCTTTTATTTTTCATCTTCTATTTTTTATTATCTTGTTCATTCACAATTTGAAAAATACATTATCTAAAAAGCAATTACAATAATTTACACACTTAAATTTAAAAATTTACATTCATTTCAGCTTTCTTCTAAAAATAGAAGATTTTCTTAGAATTAAAGACTAGGAGGTCAAAATTGAGAAATTGCAAAAATTACAAAAAAAATCATATCAAAATTACATATTTTTGTACTCATTTCGACATGCATATATTCATCAAACATATGCACGAAAACGTGCAAGTGTTCATGAATTGACGAACACATGCATTTCTAGATACAGATCCTAATCATTCATCTCCAATCCAAATTAAAAAAAAAAACACAAACACATCATTCACAGGCTCAAATCTGCTTCCACTCTGCTTCCATCATTCACAAACTTAAATCTGATTCCATCATTCACTGACTCAAATTTGCTTCAACACAAATTTGTTAACACAAATGTAGGTCCCGAACAAGTTTTGTGAGGGTTGAAGTCTAGAAGGGAGGGGTGAATAGACTTCAAACCTTTTTGTGAGCTCAGATGTGAAGTAGCAAGTAATTCTGATCAGAGTGCGAGTGAAGCAGTACGAACTGATATCCGACTTACTGATCGCTTGTGAGCAGATCAGTTCGGTGTCTATCAATTCAACTGTTGGTGCGGAAGATAAGTTAACCCGTGTGAAAAACCAGTTTGCTCAAATCAGATTCTGAGTGATCTGTTTTAGGTCAGATGACAAAGTGTCAAACTGATCAGATCAGTTGCTTGATGCAAATCTGATCCAGACTCAGAATATGCATGTAATATTAAACAGGTAGTGTGCAAAGTGTAAAGCAAGTAAATTAGATAATGCACAACAGATTTTATAGTGGTTCGGACAACCTGTCCTACGTCCACTCTCCCCTATCAGTAGGGGCACCAACTTAACCAACTTGGACTTAGTTTAATGTGTTAGTCAAACACAGTACAATCAGATGTTTCAAGAGTTCTCACTCAACCGATCCCAGAAATCAGAAACTAGAAACCCTAGTCTGAAATCTTGCTAAACAAACTTAACCTAACTTTGTGGATTTTGGTATAAGATTTGTTGTGTTCCAACTGGAAATCTATCCTAGTGATTGGGTAGCCTAAAGCTAGAGGAATAGATTTCTGTGCTAAGAACTACGGGATGAACACTTAGAAAATATTCTTGATTTTGTGTTCTTCGTGCGGAAATTGCGGATAGCTTGAACTTGATGATAATTTCCGTAACCTTACTATGAAGGATGATCCCATATTTAGACCTTGAAATCAAAGAGCCGTTGGAGAACAATTTGAATTTTAGGTTATTTTAGGTAGATTTGCAGGCTTGATGTGACGTGCTTCAAGGACGGCATGGCCGAAAGCATGTATGTTTATCCTTTCTAGCCATTTGAATGTGCAGCGCCGAATCCCGCATTGTCAGTTCCGTACATACGTGTCTCGTTCTCATTGGTTAACAAGTATACTTGTTCAGTGTTTGCTTTACCAACTAAGGTTGACATTCTTCTTGTCTGAGTGACTTGGCTCGTACTAGGTAGCTTGAATTGGTTACCTGATGAAACTGACCAGATCAGATAAAGACTGATCTTTCTACATGTTTGAATCTTTCGATGTAAGTTGTCTTAGCTCAACTTACTGATTCTTCTTGTT
Organism: Stenogyne calaminthoides; assembly: GCA_037126765.1. Classification (NCBI taxonomy): domain Eukaryota; kingdom Viridiplantae; phylum Streptophyta; class Magnoliopsida; order Lamiales; family Lamiaceae; genus Stenogyne; species Stenogyne calaminthoides. Next base: position 12,530,308 of record JBBCBC010000002.1, on the reverse strand, counting down.
ATCTGATGTCGGTCTTCTGATCTTCTGCATATCTGGTCTATTCTTATCCAATACATCAGCTGTCTATACATCTCAGCTGGTCATCCTATCTGATATTTAAATCATCAGTCACCTAACAGGTCTGACTGATCCTATTACAATCTGTTTTGGAACTTCCATCATAACTAACTACAAATTTCCCAACAATTTCCCCCTTTTTGATGGAACCAAAACAGTTAATCAGAAAAACAGATGACATGAATGAAAGACAGATAATAAAGATAGTGCACAGTTCAGAAGACAATGAGATGTTGTCTTAGAATCAGAAAGATAGAGTACTTCATTAATGATGAAAGATTTACAAGTACAGAGAATACCTATCTTCTAATCATATTCTAGTCTTCTGAAATCTGCAGCATTATCTGAACTTCTGGAGCTCTTCCGGAATCGCAAACACTTTGTACATTCTCTGCATTAGAGCAGCCAGACGTTCCTTCTCTATAATTCCTCCCATCTTGGCAAAATCATAGTACAACTTCTTGAAGCGAATGGGGTCAAGAGACTTATCTGGTCTGAGTGGTGGCAAGATGTTCTCAAATGGAGGTACTTCAGGAATAAGTCCCATCTCCTCACCTTCTAGCATAACCACGTCGAAGAATTGAGGATGCTTCATCTCAAGCCAGTTTATGAATTCTTCATTAAATTCCCCTTGATCAGTAGACACTGGAATCTTCTCCAAGATGTAGACGTCAACTAGCCAGGCTCCTCTGATCTTATCCCATTCTGGCAACCAATTCTTCTTCAAAACCAGGATATCTTTTACTGGAGCAGGTAGGGCCTTTTCTTCCCAGGCAACATCTTTAGCTGTAGCAGCCTTCTTCCTCATTCTTCTGACATATCTGATATGCAGACCTTTTGACTCAGCAAGTTTTTTCTTCTTGATTGCGACATCAATCACTCTCTGTCTGGCTTTCTGCTACTCTATTTGCGCTGGAGTTGACTGAGACCTTGGCCTAGTCTCAATCTGTTTCTGAGTCTGAGTGGGAATCTTAATGTGCTTGCCCTTTCCTTTCTCTCTTTTCTTGGCTTCTGCCTCAGCTTCCTTATCTTCCTCCAGTAAATGTTTAGCCAGCTCAAGGCTCTTGGCCTGATCTTCAGATTCATATCTTTTCTGAACTGTAGAAGAGAAATCTTCTATTGTATCTACTCTGGCAACTACATCAGATAGGACAATCTTCTGCTCATAAATGGCCTTCCCTTGAGCTTGTAAGTCTTCCCTATGCTTCTCAACTGTTTCAATGATTTTCACCAGTTTGGTGTCAGATAAATCAATAGCTGATACAACGGTTTCTGGCATGGCAGCAGCAGATGGTTGAGGAGGAGTTGGTACAGATGTCCCAGCAGCTGGCATAGTGGCGATCATCTTCATCTGTTTTTCCTTCTCTTCTTCCCCCTTTTTGGTTGCATCAAAAAGTTTCGTCAATCTGACTTTAAGAGTGTTGAACTGATGCACCATTTCATCTTTTAGCTCTTCAACTGCGAGCGGGGTGATCTGGACCGTGGAAGATGTTGTCGCAGGACCCAGCAGTCTATTCAGACCATCTTCAATGAACTTTCCAGCCCTTTTAACAGATGCCTCGAACCTCTTCCACCCGGCGTCTAAGCATGTGTCTGTCCTCTCCAGAGAGGACCAGACACTCTCCAGTAACTTGCCTAGTTCAAAAAGCATTGATTTGTGCAGGCTTAGCTTCTCCGTGACTGGGTCGACACGTTTCATCACAGATTCAGTGATGACTTCATGTAAGTGTAGCAATCTGTCCACAGTCGCTTTCCTCTCTGCTTCCACAAGAGCATGTTGCTCTTTTTTGAATCTCTTCATCAGGTCAGTTGCTAGAGTGTTGAACTGAGTTTCAAGTGATGACTTCATCCCATCTTGAATGTTCTTGGAGATAAGATCTAGGGTTCCTGCATCTAAAGTAATTGTCCTGCTAGATGTTGAAGCTTCACCAGGAAGGGTCACATCTGCAGCCCCCATGCCTGGTTCATCGACAGATCGCTCAATATCTTGAGCCCAGGAAGCTTCCTCTTCGTTAACCTCAGCAATGCCAAATTTCTCATGAATTAACCACCTGATATCATCATCAGTGGCTAACTCAGCTTCACTGCTCACACCCGCGTTCTCCAGACACCTTGTCTCCAGATCCACAAAATAGTCACCTCCCAGAGCTTCCATTAGAATTAAGAATTCTTCAATACCCTTCAACCTTATGTCCCTCCAGAACACAATATCATTGATCTTGGACTGATAGCCAGGATGGTTGATCAGGTTTGGGTAGAGTTTATCAAGATAAGCCTCCACCTGCTACCTAAGTATGAATAGGGTGGGATCCTCAGAGTTTGATTCAGGAGATTCCAGAACAATTCGAGTGTTGAATGGATTGTGGGTAAGAGAAACATACATATCTTCTCTGGGAATATTGTGTTCAAAGACCGGTTCCTCTACCATTTCTGGTTCCTGGGCTGTTTGGTCTGAATACTGGGTGGGAATTTGTGGTTCATTGGGTAAAGAGGGTTTTGGTTGGGGAGTTGACTTAGGTAAGGGTTCAAATTGTGGTTCGGGGGCAGATAGGATTGGGGTTGGAGATGATGATTTGGCTGGTGATGGTGAGGGTGATTTGGAAGAGGGTGTGGGTGATCTTTCTTTTCTGAATACTGTACTGAGGGGCACATAATCAAATGGTGATTGCTCCCCAGCAGGATCAACTTCTACTCCTTCAGCCTCTCCTTCTCCTTCTTATTGCATCATCTGTTCCTCCATGTCTGCACTCGTAGTTCTTTCAGAACTGGCAGCAACCTCTTCCTTTGATTCAATATGAATCAGCTCCTCCGTCCTTTCCATGACCTCAACTGGTCTGGGGGCCTTCTTCAGAAGAGTTGTAATCCTCTTTTGTCATTTTTCTGGCTCTTCTAGTTTCTTGGCTAGAACCTTCCTTTTCAGCCTTTTCTGGGGGGCGGCCTTTACTTGTGTTTCTGACTGAACAGAAGACGCAATCGCCTTGGTTTCTTTGCCTTTCCCTTCGCCTCCCTGTCTGGGCACATAGGGAGCTGGATCATCATCAGATTGGCCAGGCAATGATTCATTCCAACCCAAGATGGCCTTGAATTTTGCCAGGTACACTTTCTTGCCATCCTCATTCCACTCAAAGTTGTCAGGCAACTTGTCTGAAAGAATGATGGAAACTTTGTGGATGAAGGAGCACTTTGAGGCCAGATAGACTTCATTCCTCTCATTCAGATCAAACTTCACAGTCTCCTTCAATAATCTGGTCTTGAACATTCCAAGCCAATCAGCATCCGGTACTTTCTTGATGATGGCAGTCATGACACCGATTTTGTGAGAAGTGACGACATCAAGACTGTATGTTAGGCACAAAATCACCTTTGACATAATCTCGAATAGAAGGCGATATTTTCTCTTCAGATGTGGAGCACGAACATTCACGGTTTGTTCTTTGTTGGCTGGTCTTAGGAGCTCTGCCTGAAGAAACTCCTTCTCGCTCAAGTCAGATGTAAATGTCTCTGGTGATAAGCTCCCTTGACGAAGACCAAAAATCCTTCTAAGATCATTATCAGTCACAATTACCTCCGTTCCTCCGACATAAGAGATTAGTTTCTCATCATCATCCTCCTCTTTCTTCAGATTGCATAGAAATTCTAGGGCCTCATAAGTGTGCACGACGTCTTGATGACGATAGCAGTATTGATCCAATCCACAAGCAAGAAGACACTCCAGAATTTCTAAGGATTCGGGGTCTGAGGTGACTGAGAACATAACAAATTTCTCATCAATGATGTCCTTTTTCATTGATGCGAAGTTGCAGATCTTTTTGTCTTGTCCTTGTCAGGCAATAAGTTGTGACATTTATGTGAAACACATGCAAATTTAGGGATGCGTTTGAGTAGATTATTTCAATAAACATAGTCAAACCAACAACCCTAATTTACGAATCGAGTAAATTATGCACATGCTCATTATTAAAAAAAACATGTATGCATTAGAATACGTCAAGAACAATACAATATCGCAATAAGATCTATCTTCATAAATTCAGTAACACAATTTGTAAGCATAAATAAGTGATTTTTGACAAACAGTGAAATCAAGAGTATATTTAGCAAGAACACATTCAGAAATTTACCAAGTATTGATTCGAAGATTTGAAAATTTGAAGGTTGAATCAATTGTGTGTGTGTTTGAGATTGTGTTCGCAGAAGAATTTTCTCTCAAGGATTTGGTAGATTTAGAAGTGTAAAGGTTTTCTGAAAACTGAGTTAGGGTTATATATAATGTGAGGGAAAACATTTTGCACAATTCCCCATAAATACTCAAGTATCCGTGTTTTGAAATCAAAGGCTGAGATTAAGCGGCCGTAAAGTATTTTAATCGTGAGGCTGAGAAAAATAGCCCGCTCGTATTTTGGACTCGAAAAATCGCAATAAATGCCATTAAATACATATTCCCCACGTCCGCATTTAATGTTTGCAGTGCATACATCATAAAGTTAAGGCAATAGTAACAATATCATTTAAATAAAGAAACTCATATATTATGAATCAAATAAGGTAAAGAAGATAACGTCAATAAGAAACGTATCTGACTGGTTGATATCGTAATCAACTAGTTACCACTTGATCTATTCTGATTTCTCTTGTCGATCTTACTGTGTAGCCTAAACCTTAGTAAATTTTCCCAACAATGTTTTATCCCTCAGATCAGGTTCCTTCTGATCTGACCCAAATAGTTGAAATTTCTTTTTCAACTGTTCACCTTTTCTGATCAGTATGCAACTGATTTTTTCTGATCAGATGAAGTTCCCCCTTCATCTGACCCTCTTTCCTGATCAGTTTCTTAACCAACTGGTGTTGGAGATTAGTCCACCAAAGTAATCTGGTGCTTCATCCCCTAAGTCCAATAGTCCTAGCTCATTACATAGTTCTCTGAATCTTACTTCAGCTAGTGGTTTGGTTAAGATATTAGCTCTCTGCTTATCAGTGTGGATCTTTTCCATTCTGATATTCTTCTTTTCCACATGATCTCTTGTAAAATGATGTCTGACATCCACATGCTTGCATCTTGTATGTAGAACTGTATTCTGAGTGATAGCAATCGCACTATTACTATCACAGAAAATAGGCACATTCGTAGCTACAATGTTATAATCCCTCAGTTGCTGACAGAGCCAGAGCAGTTGGGAGCAACAGCTTCTTGCGGCCATATATTCTGCTTCAGTAGTAGATGTGGCAACAGATGTCCGTTTCTTCGAGAACCAAGAGACCAGCTTGCTTCCCAAAAACTGACAGGTACCTGAGGTTGATTTTCTGTCTATCCTACAACCTCCATAATCAGAATCAGAGTACCCACTAAGCTCTAGATTATCGTCTGCTGGATACCATAAGCCGAGATTTACAGTACCCTTCAGATACTTAAGAATCCGCTTAGTTGCTTCCAGGTAGCTTTGCTTAGGATTTGCCTGAAATCTGGCACATACACCCACTGCGAATGTTATATTCGGTCTACTGGCAGTAAGGTATAATAAAGATCCAATCAAAACCCTATACTCTTTCTAAATAGTTTTCTTACCACCTTCATCTGGGTCCATCTTGAATGAAGTCATCATTGGAATCCTGACTTCCTTGCTATTCTGAAGTCCATAATTAGCCAACAGATTCCTTGTATACTTCGCCTGACAGATGAAGATCCCAGTATGAGCTTGTTTGACTTGAAGACCTAGAAAGTAGCTCATCTGACCCATCATGGACATTTCAAAATTTCCTTGCACCAGTTTACTGAATTTCTCGCATAATTTATGATTAGGAGATCCGAAGATTATGTCGTCCACATAGATCTGAACCATCAGAATATCTTCTCCGTCTTCAATTGTAAACAAGGTCCTATCAATCAATCCCTTGGTGAAACCACTCTCTATCAAGAACTGGGATAATGTATCATACCATGCTCTGGGAGCCTGTTTTAGTCCATAAAGAGCTTTTCTTAAGTGGTACACTTGGTTGATCATTTCAAAGCCAGGAGGTTGTTCAACATACACTTCCTCAGCTAGTACCCCATTCAAGAATGCACTCTTTACATCCATCTGATACACAATGAATCCCCTATGAGCGGCATAAGCCAGAAATAGCCGAATGGCTTCCAGGCGAGCGACTGGTGCAAAGGTTTCATCATAATCAATCTCTTCTGATTGTGAATAACCCTTCGCAACAAGTCTTGCCTTATTTCTAGTGATGACATTATTCTCATCCCTCTTGTTCTTGAATACCCATTTGGTGCCTATCACATCTTGATGAGTTGGTCTGTCTACTAGTTCCCAAACCTGATTTCTCTCGAACTGCTCTAATTCTTCTTGCATAGCCAGAATCTAGTTGGCATCTTGTAGAACTTCTTCTATTCTGGTAGGTTCCTTTAAAGACAGATATCAACAATACATGGCACTTTCACAAACCTGATGTCTAGTTTGGACTCGGGCATTAGGATTGCCGATTATCTGATCAGTCGGATGGTCTTTCAACCAAGTCCTTCTTTTCTGATGTATATCAGTTTGGATATTTTCATCCTCTTCTGATATTGAGTCACTAGAAGTTGAGAGAGGTACAGTAATAGGATCCACTTGGCATGGACAAGTCTCAGCTGATGTTGGAATCATCATATGATGATGTCTGTCTGCAGGAACATCAGGTGTTCCCCCTGAACCAGATGGTTCAGTTGTTACTGTCTCAGTTGTACCAGCTTCTTCATTGACAGTTGTACGTACCTTAGGGTCTGAATGACCTGGTGAATCATTCAGATCAAGTTTAGGAACATACACTGTTACGTGATCTGATCCCTTTTCTTTGAAATTTAACTGATCCATTTTCTAAGTGTCAGGTACTGGTTGATCTGGTACTGCTTGTTCTGAGATAGATTTCTCTTCTTCAGAAGATGTCTCATCAAAGACCACATGAGGTGTTTCTTCCATAACTAGAGTTCGCCTGTTGAACACCACCCTAAAAACTTTGCTGGTTGAGGAATATCTTAAGAATATACCCTCATCTGACTTGGCCTCAAAGGTTTTCAACTAACTCTTCCCATTGTTGTGAATGAAACAGTTGCACCCAAAAACATGGACGTAAAAAACACGAGGTTTTCTGCCCTTCCACAGTTCAAAAGGTGTTTTGAAGTGAATCTTAGTCAGAGAACATCTGTTCTGAGTGTGACATGTTGTGTTGATAACTTCTGCCCAGAAACGGTTTGTAGTTGCATGTTCAGCCAACATTGTGCGAGCAGCTTCTTTTAGTGTTCTGTTTCTCCGTTCTGCTACGCCATTCTGTTGTGGTGTTCTGGCAGCTGATGTTTCATGTTGTATACCAAACTTAGTGTAACAATCAGTTATAAAAGAGTTCATAAATTATGTACCTTTATCTGGTTTGATTTTTACAATACTGACATCCTTCTCATTCTGTAATTTCTTGAGCAGCTCGGGTATCTTTGTTGTGGTCTCATTCTTCTTATATAAGAATACGACCCAGGTAAACTTGGAATAATCATCCACGATTACCAGAGTGTATTTGCATCCGCTAAGACTGGGTGGTGTAACTGGTCCAAACAAATCCATGTGAAGCAGTTGTAGTACTCTGCTGGATGCTGGTCCTGGGATCCCCTTAAATGAGGCTTTAACCTGTTTTCCCTTCTGACATGCGACACATGTTTGATCCTTAGAGAATACCTCATTTAGGAGACCCTCAACCAGGGACATCCTTGCTATCTTGTTAAGAGTCTTAAAGTTTAGGTGACTCATTCTCTTGTGCCAGAGCCAACTGATGCTTTTGGAACTCTTAACAATCAGGCATGCATTTCTTGGACAATTGTTCCAATCTGTAGTGTTGATTGTTCCCTTTCTGGAACCAGTTAGCAAAATCTGTTTAGTAGCTCAATTATTGATAGTACATTGATCAGCCGAGAACTCAACGCTGAATTCGTTGTCGCAGAATTGTGAAAGTAACAGGGTGTGCTTCAAACCATCGACATACGAGACTCTAGTAACATGTACATCATCATTCTCTAAGGTTCTGAATCCTCTGGTAAAACCAAAGTTATCATCACCAAAGAGTACACATTGGCCTTCTTGTTCTGTGTATGAACTGAGGAGATGTTTGTTTCCAGTCATGTGCCTTGAGCATCCACTATCGATGTACCAGATAGTTGCTTGCACACCTCCTTTATTGGCTAAACCCACGCGATCCTGCAATCAAATCAGGCTTTAGATACCCCTTTAGGATTGGGTCCTGAGGGGTTAGAGTTACCTTTCGAGATCCAAACAAACAGGGCACTTCTATGGTAATCTTCAAGATCAGAAGACTTGGGATTTCTGGTCAGTATAATCATACATCTACATAATCATACATCTCTTCATGTGCTTTCTGGTCAGTATGATTATGAGTGTGAACCTTGGATGAATCAGAAGACTTGGGATTTTTCTGATTTGTTTGTCTTCTTTTAATCCAGTGTGGTTCTGGTGTAGATGTCCTGGATTTCTGGTTAAAGGGATAGGTACGACTGCTACCATCAAAAGATTCATATCTCTTTTGCACAAATGGTTCCACTATTGTATAAGTGTCTACTGCATTAGAGAGATCATCAAGCAATTGCTCATTGTAGAGCTGTAGGTCAATCTCTCCAGCAGGTGTGCTCAGTACAGCAGGTGTAGAAACAGAAAACACAGAAGGTTTAGAAGTTACCTCCAATTGATCAGCATCCTTAGCCATGAGACAGATGTCGTCATCAGATGAGAACATCAGATCATCAAAGTCGTAGACATCATCATTATTGGTCATCAGGCAGAAGTCTTCTACATATAAGTAACCAGAGTCATCTGAAGGCAGATAAGAGTCATCTATCCCAGATGCATCAGCAACCATGGCTTTTCTGTCTCTGTATCTTTGCTCTTTTCTGTTTTGCTTATCTTCTCTTTGTTTTGGAGACAGGTCTGGGCAGTCTGCACTATAGTGACCTGGTTTCTGACAGTTGAAACATGCTCCAGGTTCCACGGAATTTCTTCTGCCAGGTGAATCATTTCTTCTATAAGATCTGTCAGGTGACTTCCCAGTTTTCCTGTGATTAGAATTCCTTCTTTCTTGTCTGTTGTCTCTTCTATCATCAGAACGATCATCTCTTTTCTTATCTTCTCTGCGGTCATCTCTATAATCATCTCTTCTGTCATCAGAACGATTCCTTTCTTGTGATATGTCAGTAGATCTCCTTTCTCTTCCTCTGTTATTCTGATAGTCTCTGTAAAATTTCCGATATTTTTCCAGTTGAATGTTGGATCTTTCAAGCTTTCTGGTTAACAAAGCAATTTGTTCAGTCTGACTCATGATATTTCCAATAGGTTCAGTAGACTTTGAATTGCTGCTGGCTGCCTTGAATGCAACTGCTTTTGATGTGGCAGGTGTGGCTTCAGCAGGCGACTCGTCTTCTTCTTCTTGGCCTCTTTCAATCAGGTCGAATTCGTGAGCCTTTAAACTGAGAAACAGGTTGCTTGGCTTCATCTTAGCAATGTCTTGGAAATCCTTTATTACTGTTACTTTCATGTCCTATTTCTTGGTCAGAGATCTCAAGATTTTGCAGTTAATATTCACGATGCTTGTTGACTGACATGGTGATTCGTCCATCGAGCTGATTTATGGTTTCATTAGGCAGCATCTTGAGTTTCTCAAACTTTACCAGTTCAGCTTGCAATCTGCTGTCTTTAATCAAATTGTTTCCTTCGCACATCTCAGCAAGAGTATCCCACATCTGCTTGGCAGTCTTGAGATACTTGATCTTCTCACGTGTTATCTTGTACATTGTCTTCATTATGATATTGTTGGGATTACATATGCCAGGATCTATCGGGATGACCTCATAAACACAAATTTAAATTAACAATTATTACTGGCATGAATTTACCTAAGTGAATTCAAATAATAATCAATCCAACAACAACATGCAAATATTATTTCACGTAAAAGATCCTAACATGCGAAATTTCTAGGAGTTTACTTAAACGTACCCATTGGAGAGACGATCTGAGACAGACAGGATCAAGTATCTGGATACCCACCAAAAGTCCTTCTCAAGTATTCCCAAGTCCTCGTCTAATAACCCCGGTGGAAGGTTCTACAATGAACGATTTATAAAACAAAGGAAAATAAAAATATTGTTGCACCACCTTTGCGGATTTTTAATATTTCCAACGCATGGAACTGTAGGGGATGAAAAAATTCATCCCCTTATTTATATAGAGGGGGGGGGAACGAAATTTTGGACTCAAAATAAGGTTAGGAAAGATCTTTTCTTGATCTCCAAGAAATCTTGAATATATCTCATATATTCTTCTTTCCGTGTGTATTTTTCCAAAAAAATCTCACACCCTTATTTAGCCAAATTTTCAAAAATAATAGGGGATGTTTCAAGATTGGATCTTTCTTGAATTCATGAGATAATGTGGCAGGTGTGGCTTCAGCAGGCTACTCGTCTTCTTCGTCTTGGCCTCTTTCAATCAGGTCGAATTTGTGAGCCTTTAAACTGAGAAACAAGTTGATTGACTTCATCTTAGCAATGTCTTGGAAATCTTTTATTACTGTTACTTTCATGTCCCATTTCTTGGTCAGAGATCTCAAGATCTTGCAGTTAATATCTTTGTCTGACATTTCCCGTCCCAGTTCACGAAGCTTGTTGACTGACATGGTGATTCGTCCATCGAGCTGATTTATGGTTTCATTAGGCAGCATCTTGAGTTTCTCAAACTTTACCAGTTCAGCTTGCAATCTGCTGTCTTTAATCAAATTGTTTCCTTCGCACATCTCAGCAAGAGTATCCCACATCTGCTTGGCAGTCTTGAGATACTTGATCTTCTCATGTGTTATCTTGTACATTGTCTTCATTATGATATTGTTGGGATTATATATGCCAGGATCTATCGGGATGACCTCATAAACACAAATTTAAATTAACAATTATTATTGGCATGAATTTACCTAAGTGAATTCAAATAATAATCAATCCAACAACAACATGCAAATAATATTTCACGTAAAAGATCCTAACATGCGGATTTTCTAGGAGTTTACGTAAATGTACCCATTGGAGAGACGATCTGAGACAGACAGGATCAAGTATCTGGATACCCACCAAAAGTCCTTCTCAAGTATTCCCAAGTCCTCGTCTAATAACCCCGATGGAAGGTTCTCCAATGAACGATTTATAAAACAAAGGAAAATAAAAATATTGTTGCACCACCTTTGCAGATTTCTAATATTTCCAACGCATGGAACTGTAGCCTGTAGGGGATGAAAAAATTCATCCCCTTATTTATATAAAGTGGGGGAACGAAATTTTGGACTCAAAATAAGGTTAGGAAAGATCTTTTCTTGATCTCCAATAAATCTTGAATATATCTCATATATTCTTCTTTCCATGTGTATTTTTCCAAAAAAATCTCACACCCTTATTTAGCCAAATTTTCAAAAATAATAGGGGATCTTTCAAGATTGGATCTTTCTTGAATTTATGAGATATTCTTGTATTCCTAGAATACATATCTTTTTCCATAAAAATCTTTCCAAAAAAATCAAGAAAATCCTTCTTCCTATTATTTCTCTATATATTTCGAAATTACCATTAAAGAAACCAAGTGGGAGATTTCTTGAATTTATGGGATAATCTTGTATTCCAATAATACTTATCTCCTTTCCATAAAATCTTTTCAAGAAAATTCTTATCCCTCTTTTTCTTTAATATTTTCGAAAAAGTAAGGAGGAAATAATGCAACAATAATTTATTTTATTTTAAGCACCTTTTATTTATTGGACTTTAATTGAGCTACTTGAGGGGCCTTTAAGAGAATTAAGATGGACCTTCCAATGGACTTCTGAATTCCTATATTGAGCCACAATATAATTCAGCCCATTAATATTAATTAATACCACTATATAATTAATATTGTACTATCCAACTTAACCCACATTACGGTAATATGACTTCTTGTTATTATTTCCCGTGTTTAAGATTATTTAGTCCATTAATTTATTAAGCCACTGGAAAGCTTTATATTAATTAATATCTTTATCCTTGGAGTAAGGATAGCCCAGTTTTATTATCCATACCGGAAAATTAATTCCACTTGCAAGATTTGGTATGATAAAGGTTCCGGGCCCCCCAAGGGGACCAATCAAGGAAGACATTGCAAGCACACGATTCTCTGTATTAATTTAGCAACTGTTGTGTAATTAATATTATTGCCCAAGATATAGGGTATCGAAGTGGCAATGATTCTCTTCTCATTTATAAGTCAAAGCAATAACTACTAACCACACACAGTCCTTATAAAGTGACAGAGATTAAGAAATCAACAACCACTGTGGTCTAACTCTTCATCCCTTAAGTCAGTGCGAATGAGTTTATCCTCTCTGCAGGTCCGCTTCAGTGCATCGAATGCACTAGTGTAATCTCTTGGTCAAGACAAGCCAATCTGAGCCTTATACATCAACTTCTACCAATAGATTGTTCGGATCTATCTAAGTTGTGAAACACGCACTCGTTTACAAGGCACTATTAATGTGATCTTCTGTGATCTGGTATCACCACGTTAACTACAATGTAACGCGTGCTATGAATGATTTGCAATAAATATATATAACATTCATTCATATTTAAAGCAACAGTGATAAATAATTTATTTCAGTAAATAAGTGTTTAATACATAGGTTATACAAAGTAAAAGCATACTTTCACGTATAACCCCAACAATCTCCCACTTATACTCAAAGTCTGCTTTTAAATATACCACAGCACGTCTCGTGTAGTTCTACGTGATATCTAATGCCACCTACACGAACCTATTAATATCTCTCCCACTTATACTCAAAGCAGATTGGCTACGCACTTGACAACCATTCCTCACACATGTCTCTTGAATGTTTCCAGAGGCAGACACTTTGTGAAAGGATTAACTAGGTTATCCTCCAATGCGATCTTAGCCACCTCTACATCTCCTCTCTTAACGATTTCTCATCTAAGATTTCTTTCCTTCAGTGTGTTTGTTTGACTCGTGGACTCTTGGTTCCCTTGAATTTGCAACTGCCCCTAGCAAATTCCGAACAACGTCCAAGTCCACTAGGAAGTTCTTGAGCCACACCGCTTCTTTCGCTGCTTCACAAGCAGCTACATATTCGGCTTCCATGGTAGAATCGGCGATGCATTTCTATTTAACGCTTCTCCATGTTCAGCTCCTCCCCCCAGACAAAACACACTACCCTAGGTAGATTTTCTGGAATCTAGGTCTGATTGGAAATCCCAGTCCGTGTATCCCACTAGAAATAAACTGTCTGACTGATAAACCAGCATTCTATCTCGAGTTATTTTCAGATACTTCAGAATATTCTTAACAACAGTCCAATGTTGATTTCCGGGATTACTTTGATATCTTGCTATCATGCCTACGGCGTAACAGATATCCGGTCTCGTACACAACATTGCACACATGAGGCTTCCCACTGCCGACGCATAAGGAATGCCTCTCATGTCATCTATCTCCCTTTGTGTCTTAGGGAACATGTCTTTCGATAGATGGATTCCGTGCCTTAAAGGTACAAAACCCTTCTTGGAATCTTGCATGTTGAAACGCTTCAAAACGGTATCTATGTATGAAGCTTGCGATAAGTCGATCATTCTTTTCTTTCGATCTCGAGTGATCTTGATCCCAAGAATATGACCGGCTTCCCCTAAGTCCTTCATATCAAACTATTTTGACAGCCATACCCTTACGTCTGACAAAACTTTTACATTGTTTCCGATGAGCAGAATATCATCTACGTATAGTACTAGGAATACCAAGGCAGTTCCGTCACACTTCCTATAAACACAACTGTCAAAATCGTTTTGATCAAACCCATAACATTTGATTACATGGTCAAACCATTGGTTCCAAGCCCGAGATGCTTGCTTCAGTCCATAAATGGACTTCCTCAGCTTGCACACAAGGTTTTCTTGGCTTTTTTCGATGAAACCTTCGGGATGTTGCATATAGATTTTCTCTTCAAGACTGCCGTTAAGGAAAGCTGTCTTAACATCCATTTGCTAGATCTCAAAATCTATATGTGCAGCTATTGCCAAGAGAATACGGATGGACTTAAGCATGGCTACAGGCAAAAAAGCATAATCGATACCCTCCTTCTGAGTGTATCCCTTTGCCACAAGCCTAGCTTTAAAGGTTTCTACCTTCCCGTCCGATCCTCTTTTCCTCTTGTAGACCCACTTACATCCAATGGGTTTTACCCCACTGGGTGGTTCAACTAGCTCCCACACCTGATTATGATCCATTGAGCCCATCTCGGCTTCCATCGCAGATTTTGCGGAGATTACGAATCCTCATCTTGGACCCGCCTTGTAGGGACCAGGGTGCGATTCACTATCCCCGGGGACCAAATCCGAAGATTCTCCTATCCTCATTAATCTCTCAGGTTGTCGGACAACCCTCCCACTACGACGAGGTTCTGATTGTGTCGATGTGACGCTTGGTATATCAACCTGTACAGTTGGTATAGGAGTTTGCCCTCTTATTTCATTTAAGGTAATCTCACTTTTGGGCTTCTGATTGTTCATAAAGTCTGCTTCCAAAAATCTAAAGTGTGTACTTATTACCACCTTTTGATCTTTGGGACCATAGAACATGCACCCTTTCGTTCCCATGGGATATCCTATAAATGACCTTAGTTCGAACGCATCCAACTTACCGCTTCCTTGTTCTAGCCGCGTATGCGGACACCCCCAAATCCCGAGGTGTCTCGAGATCGGGCTTTACGCTTTGGTCCACAACTCTTTAGGGGTTTTGGGAACCGATTTGAATGGCACCAGATTTAGAACGTAAGTTGTTGTTTCCAAGGCATGACCCCAAAACAACTTGGGTAGATCTGAATAACTCATCATGGATCTGACCATTTCTAAGAGTGTTCTGTTTCTTCGTTATGTAACCCAGTTTTGTTGAGGGTTAAGTGCAAATCTAACCGGGAAACAATGCCCTCGTCTGACAGGTAGTTCAAAAACTCATCACGAGGTATTCACCTCCACGATCAGATCGTAGAAACTTGATACTCTTTTCCCTATGATTCTCCACTTCGGCTTTGAACTCCTTGAATTTATCAAAGGTTTCCGATTTGTGTTTCATGAGGAAAATGTACCCGAACCTTGAGTAATCATCGATGAAAGTCACAAAATACTCATAACCACCTCTAGCTTTGGTTGACATTGGACCACACACGTCAGTGTGAACGATTTGCAACACTTCTGTGGCTCTATTCCCCTTGGCTCCAAATGCCCTCTTGGTCATCTTACCCTTCAAACATGATTCGCAGGTTGGAAGTGGTTCTAACTGTAGGTCCGTCAGCGAACCATCTTTCACCAACCTTTGGATCCTATTTAGATTAATATGACCCAATCTTAGATGCCATAGAAGTGTCTCATTCACGTTTTCTAAACGTTTTCTATTATTGCATGAAACAGTCGATGTGTTATAAGATACATTTTGTGAGTGGCGTGCACAGTTAATAGTATAGAGATTGTTCCGTAAAGTTCCATGACAGATAAACACATCATTATGGTAAACAGTAACTTATTTAGAAAAATGAACAAAATATCCATCATTAATTAGTTTAGAAACTAAAATAAGGTTTTTACGAAAAACTGGAACGTAAAGAACATCTCTCAAAACTAAAATCTTATCTTCAAAAGACAGGTGCACGTCTCCCACTGCTTCAGCTGCTACTCTCGTAGCATCGCCCAGTGTGATGAGGATCTCACTTCCACTAAGTTGACGGGTTAGTTTGAACCCGTGAAGGAAACATGATTAGTGGATCTCGTATCAACCACCCATAAATGAGAAGTATACGCCGCTAAACAAGCTTCAACAATTAGTTCATGAGAATTACCTTTCTTTCTGGGCCTTTTGGGATTGGAACAGGCAAACCTCCATTGTCCTCTTTCACTGCAGTTTAAGCACTTTCCCTTTGGATTTTCCTTGACACCACTAGCATTCCTCATCTTACCATTGCCCTTGGCAATGGTTGAGTTTGATTGCTTATGTCTTTTGACCCTCTTCTTCTTCTTGCCTTCCCTTAGCCTAGAAGATGACGACGGACCACTTGCCGTCAAAGCTTGAGTTTGGTGCCCCATCAAAGTCTCTGTCGTGACCAAAGCTTACAACAAATCAGCTAGCGAGGCCAAAGTACTCAAAATCTTTGGGCAGAGAGTGGAGTACCAAATCGATCTTGGTCTCTAAATCATAATCTACACCCAGAACCTCAAGTTTTTTCAGATGAGCCATCTATTTTGAGGACGTAATCCCTTACAGGGTTGCCCTCCACCATTTTCAGCGACAACATCTCTCGCAAGGTGATCTGACGAGTCCCGCATTTTTGACTTGTCAGTTGGCTCATCTGGTTTTGGTGTGTCAAGAATCCACTTGTGCTTTTGTGCAGTTAGGACAATCATAACTTTTCGTTTCCAATCAACATAGTTTCCTATACAATTCTATTGACTTTAAGTATATTAACAGTGGATTAAAAGGCTACGATATGCTGAACTAAAATAAATAACAATTTGTGTAAGTAAAAAATTATCACTCAATTCGATCACATTGTTCATATCAAAATCTCAAAACAATATGAACATGCATCAGCCGACATCTCAAAACAGTTTAAATAGGTCACGTGGGGTGAACTGTCTATTTAAACACATTCAAGTAGGTTACAAACAAGAACAGTTACAAACCTTAAATTCAAAATTAATAGTCGGCTCCCACTTGACCAATATAAAATTGATAGGGACTTCGGGGAAGTATATGCATATCAATTTTATACCTAAGTAATAACCATGATTAAATACAGAATTATTGTAGGTCCCGAACGGGTTTTGTGAGGGCAGAAGTCTAGAGGGAAGGGGTGAATAGACTTCTGAAAACTTTTCGTGCAAGATCAGGTGTGAAATCAAGTTGCCTAATCAGAGTGCGAGTGAATCAGTTTGGACTGATATCCAACTTAGTGATCGCCTGATGGCAGATCAGTTCGGTGTCTATCAGTTTAACTGATGTGCGGAAGTAAGTTTTAACCCGTGTGAAAAACCAGTTTGAGAGAATCAGATTCTGCTTGTCTGTTTTCAATTAGGTGACAAAGTGTCAAGCTCATCAGATCAGTTGCTTGATGCAAAACTGATCCAGACTCAGAATATGTATGCAATATCAAATCAGGTAGTGTGTTATAGTGTAAAACTGGTAAATCAGATAATGCACACAAGATTTTATAGTGGTTCGGACAAACAGTCCTACGTCCACTCTTCCCTATCAGCAGGGGCACCAACTAACCAACTAGACTTAGTTTAATGTGTTAGTCCAACACAGTACAACCAACAGATGTTTCAAGAGTTCTCACTCAACCGATCCCAAAAATCAGAAACTAGTAACCCTAGTCTGAAATCTTGCTAAACAAACTTAACCTAACTTTGTTGGTTTGGGTAAAGATTTGTTGTTGTTCCAACTGGAAATATATCCTAGTATTTGGGTAGCCTAAAGCTAGAGGATGAGATTTCTATGCTAAGAACAATGGGATGAACACTTAGAAATATTCTTCAATTTTGTGTTCTTCGTGGGGAAATTTGCTTGTGCTTGAGCTTGATGATAATTTTTGTGTCTTCACTATGAAGATTGATCCCATATTTATAGACCTCGAAATCAAATAGCCGTTGGAGAGAAATTTGAATTTCAGGCTATATTTGGTAGTTTGTAGGCTTGATGTGACGTGCTTCAGGAACGGCATGGCCGAAAGCATGTATGTTTGTCTTTTGTAGTCGTTTTCCGACGATCGCCATATATCCGCAATGTCGACTTTGTACATACGTGTCGATCCCTCATTGGCTAACAAGGACACTTATTCGGTGTCTTTGTAAAGCCAACTATGTTGACATTCTTCTGGTCTGATTTACATCGTATGCCTTGGATAAGTAGTTAATCTTATCACTTTTCTGACTAGGCAGAATTGATCAACACTTCTACTGATCAGTTGCCTTGAGTCTACTAATATGGTTGTCTTAGCTTCAACCAATCAACTCACGATGTCTTCAGAGAATAGGTCTTACGGTTTGATGTGTCTTTAAATAAAGTCTTACGATTCTTACATCGATCTTTACATCGATCTTGACCGACTTGTGCAATTTGAGTTCCCTCTCAAAATGTGACCTAATCTAATACATCAATTTGTCTAACATGTTAAATTTGGTTTCCTATCATATCATCGATCGATTAAACAGTTTGATGGTCCTATTAATATTTGTTTTGGAACTTCCATCAAAACTATAAATTTCCCAACAATTTCCCCCTTTTTGATGGAACCAAAACATTTACTAGAAAGAATGTTGAACAAGTTAAAACTTAAATAAAAGAGAGTAAATTAGAAGACAAAGAGAGTTTGTCTTAAGATCAGAAAAGTAGGATTTTCATTAATGATAAGAACTTTACAAGTACAAAATAATCAAATCCTATTCCGATCTTTACAAAAGCAAGTCTTCTGATTTCTTCAGTATCTCTCTTCCTCAGGAACAGCACACATTTCAAACAGCCTTGTCTTGATTTCTGCTACCTTGCTTTCTTCAAAAATATCATCTTGTGCCAGGCACATGTTTATCGTAGCATTGAAGGTAATTTTGTCGAGCATTCCATGTGCAGTCTTCTTATACTCCATGATCTCGACTACGGGGGCAACTGGTATGCAGCTTAGCTTCTTGGCCTCCTTCATGACGTTCTTATAAAATATTGGGTGTTTGTTACTCAACCAATCTCTGAATATTTCATTGATTTCGATTTTGGTTGGAATAACCTGATTGATGAATGTCGAGATATACCATTCTCCTTTAATCTTCTTCCATTCAGCCACCATGTTCCTGTTCGGCTTTACAATCACATCCACATCAGCATCCAGAATAGGCTCAATGAAATGTGAACCTTCACCTGTTTCAGCAACGAGTCCTTTCTTCTGTTGGGATTATACCGGAAAGTATGCTTTTACTTTGTATAATCAAAACTGAATTTCGGACTTATTTACTGAAATAAATTGTTTATCACTGATGCTTTAAATATAATCGAATGTTACATATATTTACTGCATAACTGTTCAATAAATAGTACGTGTTACATTGTAGTTAATTTAGTGATACCAGATCACAGAAGATTAAATTAACAATCCCTTGTAACTAAAAGTACACCATTCACGACCTAGATGGAAATGAACAATCCATCGTGAAAGGTTGAAGTGTAAGGCTCAGATTGGCTTGTCTTGACCAAGAGATTACACTAGTGCATGACTGATGCACTGAATAGGACCTACAGGAGGACAAATTCTTTAGAACTGAACAAGGAAGAATTAGACCTCAGTGGTTCGTTATTTCTTAATCTTCGTCCCTTAGATAGGATCACGTGTGGTTGATAACTATTGCTTTGACTTATCATGGGTAGAGAATCAATGAGATTCAATACTTTTTTATCTTGGGCAATATTATTGGTCACATGTGATTGCTAAGATCTAATACGGAGAATCGTGTGCAAGTACGCTTGTTCGATTTGCCCCCTTGGGAGGTTCATAAGCTTTATCATACCAAATCTTGCAAGTGGAACTAGTTTTCAGTATTAATAATAATGTTGAACCGTTCCTTAACCAAGGACAAAAGATATTAAATTAATAGAAAGCTATTTCAGTGGCTTGAATTAATTAATGGGCTAGATAATCTTAAACACGGGAAATAATAACCGGGAGCCATATTGACTGTAATATGGGTTAAGATGGATAGTGCAATATTAATTATGTAGTGGGATTAATTAATATTTATGGGCTTGAATAATATTGTGGCTCAATATTGATAATTCAAGATCCATTGGAAGGTCCAATCTTAATTCTCCTAAAGGCCCCCTAAGTAGCCCAACATAAAGTCCAATAACTGAAAAAGGTGTTTAAAATAAAATAAATATTGTTGCCTTATTTTTCCTCATAAATTCAAAAATTATGGATTAAAAGGGGAGAAAGATTTTCTTTGAATTTTGTTATGGAATGAAGATATGTATTCTTGGAATACAAGATTATCTCATTAAATTCAAGAAATCTCCCACTTGGTTATCCATATAGTAGATTTTCGAAAATTTTGAATATAAAGGGCAAGAAAGATTTTTTTGATTTTCTTGAAAAGATATTATGAAAGATATGTATTTCTTGAAATACAAGAATATCTCATAAATTCAAGAAGATCCAAATCTTGGATTCTTGTTCCCTAATATTTTCTAAATTTCCATAACAAAGAGGAGTTGGGATTTTTGTGGAATATTTTAATTATGGAGAAAAAAAATATATGAGATATATTCAAGATTTCTTGGAGATCAAGAAAAAAAATTTCCCATATTATTATATCTCAAATTTTCGACCAACACCCTCTATAAATAGGGGATGAGTGTTTCATTCCCAAGTACAATTCCATGTGCTAGAAAAAATAGTAAATCCACAAAGGTGGTGCAACAAAGTTTATTTTCCTTTTGTTAATTGTTCGCAAGCGTCCTACCACCGGATTGTCGAGCAAGGATTAAGGGAATACTTGGGAAGTTCTTTTGGTGTGTCTAATCAACAAGACTATTGCCGCTCCAAGAGGTACATTCACGTAAACTCGTAGAAATTCCGCATGCGTAGGATTTACGTGAATTGATTATATGCATGATTTGTTGTTGAATTATTATTTGAATTAATATAAGATTAATTCATGCTAGTAATAATTATCATAATTAAATTTGTATTTAAATATTTAACCCGAATAGATCTGTGCAACATATTCCCCAACATCTTCTTATTTTGCTTGTAAACCTTGTCAAGACTCGATGCTTCTTCCATTCTTCTTTTTGTTGGGGAATAAGTTGCACGGATCTATTCGGGATAAATATTTAAATACAAATTTAATTTTTTTAATTATTACTAGCATGAATTAATCCTATATTAATTCAAATAATAATCAAACAACAAATCATGCATATAATCAATTCACGTAAAACCTACGCATGCGGAATTTATACGAGTTTACGTGAATGTACCTCTTGGAATGGTAATGGCCTAGTTGATTAAACATACCAAAGAACCTTCCCAAGTATTCCCTTAATCATTGCTCGACAATCCGGTGGTAGGACGCTTGCGAACAATTAACAAAAGGAAAATAAATTTTGTTGCACCACCTTTGTGGATTTACTAATTTTTCCAGCACATGGAATTGTACTTTAGAAATGAAACACTCATCCCCTATTTATAGAAGAGTGGTGGTCGAATTTTTAGGATAAAATAATATGGAAAAATCTTTTTCTTGATCTCCAAGAAATCTTGAATATATCTCATATATTCTTTTCTCCATAATTAAAATATTCCACAAAATCCCAACTCCTCTTTGTTATGGGATATTTTCGAAAATATTAGGGAACAAGAATCCAAGATTTGGATCTTCTTGAATTTATGAGATATTCTTGTATTTCAATAAATACATATCTTTCATAATATCTTTTCAAGAAAATCAAGAAAATCTTTCTTGCCTTTTTTATATTCAAAATTTTTAGAAAATCTACTATATAGATAACAAAGTGGGAGATTTCTTGAATTTAATGAGATAATCTTGTATTCCAAGAATACATATCTTCATTCCATAACAAAATTCAAAAAAATCTTTCTCCCTTTTAATCCATAATTTTTGAATTTATGAGGAAAAAATAAGGCAACAATATTTATTTTATTTTAAACACCTTTTTCAGTTATTGGACTTTATGTTGGGCTACTTTGGGGCCTTTAGGAGAATTAAGATTGGACCTTCAATGGATCTTGAATTATCAATATTGAGCCACAATATTATTCAAGCCCATAAATATTAATTAATCCCACTACATAATTAATATTGCACTATCCATCTTAACCCATATTACAGTCAATATGGCGGTTATTATTTCCGTGTTTAAGATTATCTAGCCCATTAATTAATTCAAGCCTTTGAAATAGCTTTCCATTAATTAATATCGTTTGTCCTTGGTTAAGGAGCGTTCAACATTATTATCCATACCGAAACTAGTTCCACTTGCAAGATTTGGTATGATAAATTTTATGAACCTCTCCTAAAAATCGAACAAAGCATACTTGCACAAGATTCTCCGTATTAAATCTTAGCAATCACATGTGACCAATAATATTGTCCAAGATAAAAAGTATTGAATCTCGTTGATTCTCTACCCATGATAAGTCAAAGCAATAATTACCAACCACCGTGATCCTATTTAAGGAACGAAGATTAAGAAATAACGAACCCGAGGTCTAATTCTTCCTTGTTGATTCTGAAGAATTTGTCCTCCAGAGGTCCTATTCAAATACATCGGGTCATGTACTAGTATAATCTCTTGGTCAAGACAAGCCAATCCGAGCCTTACACTTCAACCTTTCACGATGGATTGTTCATTTCCATCTAGGTCGTGAATGGTGTACTTTTAGTTACAAGGGATTGTTAATTTAATCTTCTGTGATCTGGTATCACTAAATTAACTACAATGTAACACGTACTATTTATTGAACGATTTATGCAAGAAATATATGTAACATTCGATTATATTTAAAGCACCAGTGATAAACAATTTATTTCAGTAAATAAGTCTGAAATTCAGTTTTGATTATACAAAGTAAAAGCATACTTTCCAGTATAATCCCAACACTTTTCCTATCCAGCTCAGCTTTTCTCAATTCTTTAGTTTTTCGTTCCTCGGCTAGATCCAACAATTTCTTCTTTTTCTCAGGCGCAGGTTTCTTACCCTTCTTTGCTGATCTTTCCTTTTAAATGCGATTAAAATCGAAGAAGAGATGCCTTCAGTTTCTTCCAATGTTGCAGCTGTTTGAGCATCCTTCTGAGTCCTTTTCTTGTCAAGCTTTATCTGAATGCCAACCACATAATTTTCCACCTGGTTGAGCCTGTCTTGGACTTCAGCATCTTTCTCTTCTTCCCCTTTTTTGGTTCCCTCAAAAAGTGTCTTCAATTCAGTGTTGAGGTTACCAATGGATTGGATAAGAGATTGTTGCATCGCCTTCACAGCTGGAGACTTAATACGGTTTATTTCGGACTGTAAACAATGCCGCCAAGATAGGCGATTAGGCGAGATCCTTACATTGTTGACCTTTAGAATAAAGTGTCGAGCTTGTCATCAGACGAGTTGAACTTAGTTTCGTCAGAAAGCTCATTACGCATTTGGGTCAATTGGGCCATCTTTTCATTCATCATCTGCATTGAATTGTTGATTTCTTGTTTCTTTGATCTTGGCCATGCTCTCGTTTTACTTCAACCATTTAAAGTATCTCTCAACTCTTGGATGTCACGGTGAGACGATACATGCTCTCTCTCTCAGTTCAGATGGCTTTCTGGATTTGATGGGGAACGAAGAAGCTGACATCGTCCTTGAACATGTGTGCCATATTTGCCCTGAAAGAATTCTTGATATACTTCATCAGATTCTCTTCAAAAGATGGAGAGGTTTGGAGAATCTGCACGACCTGAGCTGTTGATGTCGAAGGGCCTTATACCTCCATTTCTTCAGCTTGACTTGCCCCAGCAGTCAAGTCTATGAAGTGTTCAGCTGATTGTGCCTCAGCTGATGGGGACTGTGTCGTATCTCCCATATCAGCGTCATCGGCAGCTTCTTCTGGCTCTTCAATAATTCGGATTTGCTTAGCTGCCTGCTCAGTGTCAACCATTTGCTCGAATACCTCCTCGATACTGATTGGGCCGACATCAGCAACTTCTTCTTCATCATCAGAATGTGGCATCTTCCTCATTGCCCAGCTGTACTTGACCATCTTGTGGGTCATCTCTCTATGAATAGGGTATCGGCATACCTATTTGTCTTATTATCAGCAAATGACAACATCATCAGATAGAAGATCAGGTGCAGTTTCGACCTCAGCAATTTTCCTCATTTGCAGCTCATAGTCCAAGAACGAATGAATTCCACCCTTCTGCTCCAACACAGCCCCAAAGTCCTCAAACTTCTTCAATCAGATGTCCCTCCAGGTAAGCACATCTAGTACTTTAGCTTTGGCATCTGGTTTGAGGGCTAGATCTGGGTATCGTTCCTCAATCATCTTCTCCAACCGCCTTCTGATGATCTTCTCAGTATAGGATAAGGCTTCTGCTTGTGGAGAAAATGATGGGAGAGGAGGAGACGACACATGTAACGCCCCAAAATTCAGAACGTTGACCTCCGAGGTCATGACGCCCTAAACCCGAGTCATCACTTAGTGAACCGTAAAACTGAGCTAGAAAATTTCTTTTAAAAGGTAGGACAAACAAATTGAGTTGCAGCGGAATAAAACTTAACACAAGTTTAAAAATAGAAGGGTAGATAAATTCAATACTTAGTACAGACACATCATTAGTACAAGATCCACGGAGTATTAATTAGACATATTATTCGAATTTAAAAAATCGTTTGTTTATTGAATAAGGTAGTGGGGGAAGCGGGTCTTCTATTGTAGCTCCCGGCCCTCAGCATCATAACCTGAAAGGGGGTTTAATGGGGCGTGAGATAATAATCTCGTGAGGCAACACATGCGTTGTTATCTGATTGATGAGAATTCAAAATAGTAAAGCTTTTACTCATTCTCTTTATAACACAAGAACTTACTCACGATTTCATGTTGATAGTTCATACGGTATCAACATTTATAACATCAATCATATCATTCAACAATCACACATATGGGTGGCCTTTGGTAGCGTTTACCACGTCCAATCGCATCATTCAAACAAAATGGGTGGCACTTGGTAGGGCCCTACCGTCTAACTAACCCCGATAGCTTCTTTATATCCCATTGCTTCTTTTATATCATCATTCTTGTATCTCCCCAAAAAACCACCAATTCCTCCACACGGGACTCATTCCCAAAATCATTGGCAACGAGGCCCAACAGATAAACGACACATACAGTTCATGTTCCAATATTCACAAAACTCATATTCATACTCACGAGGATTTTGGTGCATTGTTTACCAAACCACAAGTTTTAAAACATATATATATATATATATATATATATTTGCTTTTTTTGATGCTTATTTAGTTTGTTTTGAAAAGCATCCTTGATCTATATATAACATTATCTAGCTATATAGATAGTGTCACCCACGACAACTTTTCAAGTAAAAGTTTTAACTTCTTGAAAGCTTTTGATAACGCAGACGACTTCCAAGACTTCGAGCTAATAATCGAGGACCTAGCAGTTCTGTTCGTTTAGTCATCGTTCATTCTTTTATTTAATAAACAGTTTCACATCGAATTAAGGGCTCTTCGATTAAAAGGGCATTTAGTACTTAAAAGTTATAAGAGTTCATTTCGAGTTCGACATGGGTGTCCAAACTTCGATTATTGGATTGATTGATTTCTCTATTATGTGAAAGGGGAGATCGGGGTGGGTCTACTCAAAATTAATAATACAAGTAAAAATCCAAACACATATTCACAAAAAGAAAACATGAACCATTCAACAACCTAAAACATGCTTGGTTCTAAAGGTATTACCATTCCTTCTCCCTAGTACTACTCCTTTGGCATAAAGACATGTAATCATGCATAAAAGAAAAAGAGCACTTAGACTTACTGGAAAAATATGAAATTTTAGTATGTTATACATATTTTGAAAAGAAACAGAGTTCATCAAGGGCACAAATTCATTTGAGCTAAGGAAACAAGGTACATTTACAATTTAATTGAGGGTATTGAAAGGTTAAAAAAGCAAGTGCACACTTTAAACTAAAAATCATAACTCTTTGGAAAAATGTCTAAAAATTACGAAATTAAAATATGTTATACAACACTTAAAAATAAAAACTTTAATTTAGAAACTTAAGATGTTTGAGCTAAAGGTCGATACCAGGTTTTTGAGTAAATACGGGTTCATAACAATGTCGTCATACGGTACACGCTTCCATATAAAAAAATTAGCAACCCTTTGAAAAATTAACTAAAATTCTCCAAGCTTTTAATATGATATTCTAAACTCACGTAAAAAGAACATAAATTTTTCAATGATTTTTTCATACTAAGAAACAAGGATAAATAAATAAATTGTTGAACTCACGGTTTCAACCTTCATCAATCATTTGTCACATAAATTTCAAATGGGTATATCTCATGATTTTCTAAACAAAAACTATGATTTTTGGATATGATTTAAAAAAGAAATCAAGAGGAATATCCCCAAAATTTTCTAAAATTTTATCATCTTTTTAAATAAGTAAAACAATACAAAGAGTCACTGCTCCCCATTTCACGTAATCACGTATACACAAATTTCCACGAATTTATTATCCTTGGAGACAGATCAGATGAACACCAATTTTTAGTAGGTTGTTATATACTTCAAATAATACATCTAGAATTTTTCCACTATATTTTAAAACATCATTAAAAGCATCAAAATAGATTTTCCAAAAATGAGGCAATTAGCATTTCCGAAGTTTCATACACATTTTTGAACTTTCACATATATGGCTAAACATGCTCAAATGCACAAGATATCACCAATACAAACTTCATACATGATTTTCACAAACTAAACAAGCTTATGGCAGGTTCTTAGCATGCCATTTCTAAGGGTTTTCATGCTCACCCAAATTATGAACATAACATCAAGATTAAAAGGTCTCATTGGTGCTCACCCTTGTAGTTTCTTTCTTTGGGGGGGGTTTGAGGGCTCTTGATGGAAACTCCTACTTCTAACACCTTCCTAGATTCAAGATGGTGGAGGAAGGACTCCTCCTTGGAGTGGTGATGATCGGCCAAAAGCAAGAAAAGAGGGGAAAGCTCCTTCGTCCTTCAAACTCTCAAACTCTCCCAACTCTCTCCATTTTCCTCAATGTGTCTTCTCTTGTGGAACAAAAATGTCAAGACCAAACTTGGAGTGGGAGAAGGGGGTATATAGGGGAGAAAAGGGGGAGGGTGGCCGGCCAAGGGGTGACAAAGAAAGGAGAGGATGTAATGATGGGGTTAGTAATATATGTGATTCAATAGTGTTTGCCTTTAATGGGGAAAAAACCACTTGATGGTTGCTGATTTTTTTGGGCATAATTTGGATGAAAATGGGGATTTTTCTGCAGCTTGTGGGCTGCCAATTATAGTAGCCTTGATCCTAGGCGCGATTTGGGCTTGACCGGCGTATTTTTTTGATATTTTTGGTTAGATTTTTGGTTAGAAAATTATTTTAAGCGTCTGATTAAACTTCTGGCGATTTTTAGGATTCCATTTGAAGTTCTCCTTTCTCATTTTTGAATTATTTAAATTTTGACATTATCAAACGGGCCTATTTTACGGATAAAAACTTCGAAAGTGCCGATGAGGTTTTTTGGCTCGAAAAAAAAATGCTGTCACCTAAAAACTTTAGAAACTTGTACCGTATTTTTAAAAACAAGTATAACATTTAAACATATTAGGAAAAATAAATAAATAAGTCCTAAATAGATTAGGGTTATTTACAACACGGCGGATTCTCGCACTGGCATGTAATGGCTCAATGCTTTTACGGAGCCTCCGAATCGGTGATGAGGCCTCAAATGGGGCGAGAATCGATTGAAGCCAGAGAAGTAGTAGGAATTGGCTCGATCCCTTGAGGTCCTTTGAAGCTTGTCGGGCCTTTGGGTAGTTCTTGATCGGAATGTGATCATCATCAGAATCAGACGACTCGTCCACGATTGTAAATGCGCTTTTTTTTTGCCTTTTACCAACCTCCGTCCTTTAGTGCGATTTTTGCCTTCTTGGCTTGTTGGTTCTTTGATAACAACCCCTTTTTCTGGCTTCCTGCTGGTTGCCTTCCGTTTCTGACCACCCTTTCCAGCCCGTCGAACTTCAATTGTTGATTTAATGAACACGCTCGTCATGAGATGGGCGGTATTAGTCGGTTGATGATCGGCATTTTCTTGTGGGCGGTTTGTATGGGATCATCTCATCCTCACTTCAATCCTGTCTCTCATAAAAGTGATCGATGTCAGGAGAGCCTTATGCGATGAAGTGATTTTTGGTGAAAGAACAACTTTCCGCTTCTTCACCAATTTATGCGATTCTTCCGGAACCTTCTCTTCAGAAACCCTAACCAGTTGATCTTTGCATTATGGATAATGGCAGCCATGATTCTGGCTTTCTCTTGGGTGACCGTATCCAGACTATAGGTAATGCCTACAATGACCTTTTGGACAATATCGAGTAAGAGGTCGATATTTCCTTTTGAGCATCGGTTTTTGAAACCCTTGGGTGATGAGCATCTGCGGGTCATAGAAGATATTTAATCACCGCCCTCTCCTCCGAGGCTAGATACTCATCGGTCATAATGTAAATGCTTAGAATAGGGAGTCTAAAAATTATGTACAAGTCATCATCAAGTAATCTCAAGTGTTCTCGCGAACCTCTAAGTAGAGTACACCTTCATGATCTCTTAGATTGTAAAGGAACTCGAGGGCTCCGTCGATAAAATCGAATACACTTTTCGCCAAGCATAATGTCTTTAAACCGCGAGACCTTGACAAATTAAGTATTTAAAGGACTAGGGATTAAGTGGTAGTTAGAAATCGACACACCATTCTTCGATAACCTCGTGGCAAAATTTAAGAACCAGGATCTTCGAGTTAAATTGAAAGCGTAGAAGAGTGTGTCGATCTCTGCAATTTATCTCACTTTGGGGAGCCATTTACGTAAAAAAAAAAATTGATGGATTAGAGTCGAGTTTCTTATAAACAACATCCCAAAAAGTGAAAAACAAAACCTAGATTATTTACGGTATAAATCAAGAGATATTTCAAAAAATCGAAGTTTTTGAATCGCATAAAATTTTGAGTTTTCTTTGAGAATTTGCATAGAAAAATTTAAGGTATGTGAATCGTGCAAATGGTGAATAAAGATTTTCTTGAAAAGAAGAGGGAAAAGATAAAGGGTTTTGAATCGGGCCCGTCGTCTTTAATACAGATCAATGGTCAGATTAGGTTTAAAATAATTGGAAATCGTGTGGTGAGGAAAAAATAATAGGTAGCGACTTTTTGGATTTAAAACCACGTAATTAATGTATTTAATACATATTAAAAGCGTCCGCATTAAATGCTTTCTGAGGACTTGCGTCATGAAAGTATGTGTACGATGCGAATAAGGCTTAGAAAAAAAATATGATTAATCGGTAAGGACAAAAGCGAATCGTGTCTGGTTGGTGATGTTGTAACCGACCAATGCCACATGAAGTCCAAATTTTGATTTACATTGATCTTAGTTTACGCTAAACCTTAGTATTTCCCAACAATGTCCCACTTATCCGGGGTTTCTTTTCTAATCAATCGATCCATTCCCTTCATCGATATCCTTTACGATCGATACGGTCGATCTTTTTTCGTCGATTAGGTACCTTACTCTACGGTGATCCTTCTTATATGGTCAATCTCTTAATCGTGGTCACGGAGACCAATCCACCAAACATTTACGGTGCACTTTCTCTTAAGTCGAAGTCTGGCTCATTTGAAAGTTCTCTACGAATCGACTTTGACTAGTGGTTTCGTTAAGATATCGGCTCTACCCAACATCGGTATGGATCTTTTCCATTCCCGATGTTCTTATTTTCCATATGATCTCTTATAAAATGATGGCGACATCCACATGCTTGCATCTTATATGTAAAACAAGATTACGAAAGTGATTGCAATAGCACTATTCATGTCGCGAATATATGGGTACATTCGTAGCTCAATGTTATAATCCCTCATTGTGACTAAGCGGGCGAGTTAGGAGAAATGACTTCTATGACCATATAATACCTTTAGTAGTAGATGTGGCAAAACGGATGTCTGTTTCTTTGAAAACCCGAAATCGATTTACTACCTAAGAACCCAGTTTCGAGGTTGATTTTTCTATCTATTACGCAACCTCCATGTCGAATCGAGAATACCCACTAAGCTTAGATTATCATCGTTTGGGTAGAATAAACCAAGGTTTTGTCCCCTTGGATGCCAGAATCCGCTTAAAGGCTTCCGGATGGCTTTTCATTGGATTTACACGGAATCTAGCACATCACATCTGCAAAAGTTATGTACGGTCTTGGCGATCGGTATAGTAAAGATCGATGAGAGCCCTATATTCTTTACGATTAGTTTTACGACCATTCTCCTGGATCCATCTTGAATCCGATCATCAGGAATTTTGGCTTCCTTGCTATTCATAATTCAAACTTAGCCATGATTCCTAGTGTACTTTGCACCGAGATGAATATCCATACATACTTTGCTTGACTTGCTAGACCTGAAAGTAATTCATCGACCCATCATGGACATTTCAAATTTCCCTTGCATCGGTTCTTTGAATCTTTCACATAGGCTCTTGTTGGAGATCCAAACATGATGTAAATCCACATAGATCTGAACCATCGAATATCTTTTCCATCTTCTATTCCGAATAAGGTTCTATCTACTACTCTTTTAATGAATCATTTTGTCTGTCGAGGCGAGAAAGTGTATCATACCAAGCTCGAGGAGCTTGTTTGAACCCATAAAGAGATTTTTCTTAAGCGGTTTTAGTTTGCCTTTTTCAAAGCCTAGAGGTTGTTCAACATAAACTTCCTCAGCTAGTACCCGTTTAAGAATGCATTTTTTACATCCATCGACACAATAAACCCTCATGGGAAGCATATGTAAAAGCTTGACCCGAATGGCTTCAAGCGGCGTCTGGTGCAAGGTCTCATCAATCAATCGATTCCCGATTGTGAATACCCCTTAGCAACAAGTCTTGCCTTATTTTCGTTATGGCATTATTCTCATCTCTCTTGTTCTTGAATACATACTTGGTGCCTATCACGTCTTGATGAGGTTGATGCATCCACGTTTCCAAACACGATTCCTTTCAAACCCGCTCTAATTATTCTTGCATGGCTAGGATCAACTACCATCTTGTAGAAGCTTTAACTATGGTGGTTGGTTTTGAAACATAACAACAACAACATGGCACTTTCACCAACTTTGATGTCTAGTTTGGACTCGGGCGTTGGATTACCCGATTATTAGATTAGTCGTATGGTCACTTAACCAAGTCCTTCTTTTCGATGTATATCGGTTTGGATATCATCATCCTCATCCGATATTAGTCACTAGTAGTTGGGGAGTAGTGCGGTTATAGGATCCCACTTGGCATGGGCAAGTCTCAAATTGATGTTGGAATCATCATATGCTGATGTGCGCCCATAGAAACATCAGTGTTCCCACTGAGCCAGAATGTTTAGTTATTCTTGTCTCGGTTGTACCCGGCTTCTTCATCGGCGGGTTATGCATTGCCTTTGGGTCCAATTGACACTGGTGAATCGGTAAAGATCAAGCTTTGGGACATACATTATTCACGTGATCGATCCTTGTCTTTGATACTCAAAACCGATCCATTTTACGTACATCAGTTAGGTTGATCTGATCTTTTGCTTATATTGAGGCGATTTCTCTTGTTGGAAGATGTCTCATCAAAAGACCACATGAGGTGTTTTTCTTCCACAACTAAGTTACTTTGTTGAACACCTGAAAAGTCTTCTTTGGTTGAGGAATATCCTAAGAATATACCCCAAATCGACTTGGCTTCAAAAGTTTTCAGTGGTTCTTCCCATTGTTGTGTATGAAACACTTGCACCCAAAATATGGAAGTAAGAAACACGAGGTTTTCTGCCCTTCCCACAGTTCATAAGGTGTTTTAAAGTGAATCTTAGTCGTGAGAACATACATTACGAGTGTGACAGTTTGTGTTGATAATTTACGCCTGAAGCGGTTTGGAGTTGCATGTTCAACTAACATTGTGCGCAGCTGACTTCTTTGAGTGTGTTGTTTCTCCGATTCTGCTACTCCATTCTGTTGTGGTGTTCTTGCGGTGATGTTTCATGTTAGATATTCAAACTTAGTGCAAAAGTCGGTAATAAAGGAGTTGAAATTTTGTACCTTTATCGGATCGATTTTTCAATCTTGACACCCTTCTCATTTTGTAATTTCTTGGCGGCTTTCGGTATCTTTGTTTCTCATTCTTCTTATACAAGAATACAACCAGGTAAACTTGGAATAGTCATCCACGATCACGAGTGTATTTCGTCCATTTGAGACTAAGTGGTATAAGCTGGTCCAAATAAATCCATATGGGCGATTCTGCGATACTACGTTGGATCTTTGGTCCTGGGATCCCCTTGAATGAGGCTTTAACTTGTTTTCCGCCGACATGCGACACATATGCGATCCTTAGAGAATACATCATTAGAAACCCTCAACCGGGGACATCCTTTGCTATCTTGTTAAGAGTTTTAAAAGTTCGAGATGGTTTCGTTCTCTTGTACCAAAGCCAAGCTGCGCTTTTGGAACTCTTAACAATCAGCATGCATTTCTTGGACAAATGTTCAATCTCTGATTGTAGATCGTTCCCTTCCTTGAACCAGTTAGCAAAAATCTATTGAGTAGCTCGATTCTTGATAGTGCATTGATGGGTCGAGAACTCAACATGAATCTATTATCATGAATTGTGAAATCGATAATAGGTTATACTTCAAACCATCGACATACGGAGACTCCAATAACGTCTACATCATCATTCTCTGGAGGTTCGAATCCTCAGGTAAAAACAAAGTTATCATCACCAAAGAGTACCTCGGGGCCATCTTTGTTACGATGAAAGAAGATGTTTGTATCGATCATGTGCCTTGAGCATCCACTATCGATGTACGGATAATTGCTTGTACACCTTCTTTATTGGCCAAACCCACGTAAAACGCAATCGGATCGGGCTTTAGGTACCCGAGTGGGGAATGTCGGGTCTGGGGGTTAGAAATACCTTCGGGATCCAATAAATCGTCGCACCCTTGTTGAAAAAATAGAGGGCTTGATTTGTCTCCTTATAAACATCTACATAATCATCGTCTCTTCATATACAATCTGTCGGTATGATTATTAGTGTGAATCTTGGATGAATCAAAAAGACTTGGGATTTTTTATTGATATTTATCTTCTTTTTTAATCCGGTGGGGCTCGGTCTGCAGCTGACCCTGGGTTTTACGATTGTAGGGTAGGTAAATGTTTGCTACCATTAAAAGACTCATATCTTTTTGGCATAGATGGTCTTAGTAGTTTACCTTAAGCTTGCTTGTTAGGAACTTGACGATTAGGTTTTAGATCGATTTTCCTTGAGAGGTAATCTTTTTACGATTTCCCTCTGTCGTCGGGTTGGTATCTTAGGAAAAACGGGGTTCTTGTTGATTCCTAGCCGATGCTTGATCAGTTAGGGGTCCATTTTTGTTCCTTTACGATCGGACACTTGCCTTTTTCGTCGGTGATCTTTTCCCTTATCGATACAAATTTTTACTTTTCGTGTATCTTGATCGAGCTTCGTTTGATTACAACTTTTCACGAAGTGAACTAGGCGGGGCTTTTTGAGGATGCGGAAGGGTTTTCATGCAATTCCTTCTTATTAGTTGACGTCTGTCGAAAATAGTTGTTCGGATCGTGAGCGGTCTTAGATGATTTTGTGAAAATCTCTATTTTCTTACTCAAACTATCCTCGATAGTTTTTAGACTCTAAATACGATCGGAAGAGTTCATCAAACTTAGCTTGGAGATTTTGAGATCATCGACTTGCGGTTTGTTAATGGTTAGTTGTTCTTGTCGGGTTTATCGTCCGGGAAGAACTGACTTTCAGAAGCTCCAGTTCTGCAGTCATTTTCTGAACAGTCTCAACTGATTTCAGTTCAGTAGCTTTTCTTGCAGCATTATCTTTAACAAGCTGATTGTTCTCTGACCTCAGCTTATCGTTCTCAGCTTCCACTATCGTATAAGTGTCTCTTTCTTTGCGTTAGAGATCATCAAGCAATTGCTTTCATTGTAGATTTGCCGAATTGGTCTCTCTCTCCGGTGTGCTCAACCTGGCCCGGTGTGCAAATAGAAAACACAGAAGGTTTAGAGGATACCTCAAAATTATCAGCATCCTTAGCCATGAGGCAGATGTCGTCATCAAATGAGAACATCAGATCGTCGAAGTCATTGAAATCATCAGCATTGCTCGTCAGGCAGAAGTCTTCTACAGATGAGTAACCCGAATCCTCTGAAGGCAGATAAGAATCATCAATCCCAGATGTATCAGCAACCATGGCTTTTCATCTCGCGGTTTCGTTATGCTCTCATGTTAAAATTGTCTTCTCTTTCTTTTGAGTCGTCGGACCGATGACCTTTGTGGTGACTTAGTTTTTGGCGATTGAAACACGCTCCAAAATTCACGGAACTAACTTCAAGGTAGAGTCATTCCGTCACATATAGAATATGTTAGGTGACTTTCCTGTTTGCATGTGATCAGAATTCCTCCTTTCTGATCTGTTGTCTCTTCTTTCGTCAGATCGATCATCTCTCTTCTTATCCTCTCTGCGATCCTCCTTATAATCATATCTCCTGTCATCAGATATGTTCCTTTCTTGTAGTCCAATCGGTTGACCTTCTATCTCTTTCCTCTCCATTACGATAATCTACCTTAAAACTTACGATATTTATCCGGTTATATGTTAGATCTTTCAAGTTTTACGGTTGCGATTCGACTTATGATATTTCCGCGAGGTTGATGAGACTTTGAGTTGTTGTGGCTTTGAATCTGGCCCTTTTGATGTGGCAGGTGTAACGGGTGAACAACTCATCATCTTCTTCTTGTCCTCTTTCAATCGGATCGAACTTATGGGCACAAAGGCTCCGAAGCGAGGTTGCTTGGCTTCATCTTGAAATATCTTGACAATCCTTTATCACGGTAACTTTCATATCCCATTTCTTTGTC
This sequence comes from Stenogyne calaminthoides, assembly GCA_037126765.1. Taxonomy (NCBI): domain Eukaryota; kingdom Viridiplantae; phylum Streptophyta; class Magnoliopsida; order Lamiales; family Lamiaceae; genus Stenogyne; species Stenogyne calaminthoides. The sequence goes on along the minus strand of JBBCBC010000002.1, from coordinate 12,495,365 downwards.
AAAGATCTCAAGATCTTGTAGTTGATGTCTTTATGTCATTTCTGCGTCGGTTCCCTAAGCTTGTTGGCGGACATGGTGATTCTTCCATCGAGATAATTTATGGTTTCATTTGGCGGCATCTTAAGTTTCTCAAACTTCACCCGGTTAAACTTGCGATTCTGTATCTTTAATCAAATCATTTCCTTCGCACATCTCAACAAGTGTATCCCACATCCGTTTGGCTGTCTTGAGATATTTGATTTTTCTCTCTGAATTATCTTATCCATCGTCTTCATAATGATGTGTCTGGCGCGATATCAGTTGGACATTTTTTCTCTCCTCGGCATCCGTCGGTGAAGGACTCTTTCGATTACGGCTCCAATCGAAATCCCCGGATCACCTCGGCCCATTTGGATTGTTGTAGTAGATGATGATGGGTCCGTTCAAGAACTCCATCATTACGCTCCTTATAGCTCCGGATAGTTTGCTTTCGTGAGTATGGTCGGTCTGCATACTCATCGATAGAAAACTTAGGCGGATCATGATACATACGGAGGTATTATCCATGTTGATTTGAGTTTTGAAAAACAGTTGAATTTTAAAAATAGGTTTTTCAAGATGCATTTCAAGTGACCACAATGGTTCTTCCTCAAACCCAATGATACTCAAAGCGATGTTCGTAGAACATTTGCTCTCGATACCAACATGTAGGTCGACGGGTTGTGAGCGAATCTAGAGGGAGGGGTGAATAGACTTTTGAAAACTTTTAGTGCAAGATGGGTGTGAAAAGCAAGTTGCCTGATCGGGCGCGAGTGAATTAGTTTAATTGATATCCCAACTTCTTGATCGTCGATGGCGGATCAATTTGGTGTCTCCCGATTTTAAGCGTGTCTTGGTAAGATTTTAACCGTGTGAAAAAACCCGGTTTGAGAAAATCAGATTCGCTTATCTGTTTTCAATCGGGGACAAAGTGTCAAGTGATCGGATCGGTTGCTTGATGCAAAAGCCGATCCGATTTCGAAATGTATCTGATATCTAATGCACGGTAGTGTCTTTATAGTGTAAAAGCAGTCGTCGGATAGTGCGCACAAGATTTTATAGTGGTTTGAACAACCCGTCCTAAATCACTCTTCTCCGGCCGAGGGACGCAGGACAACCAATTTGGACTTAGTGTAATGTGTTAGTCCAAAACAAGTACAACCAATGGATGTTTGAGAGTTCTCACTCAATTTAGTCGAAATCGTAAACTGGGGTAACCCTAGTTCTAAAATCTTCTTAAACAAACTTAACCTAATTTTGTGGGTTTGGGTAAAGATTTGTTGTTGTTCCATTTCGAAATCTATCCTGAAGTATTTGGGTATCACAAGCTAAAGGATGAGATTTCTATGTTAAGAACAATGGGATGAACACTTAGAAATATTCTTCAATTTTGTGTTCTTAAATGCGGAAATTTGCTTACATGCTTGAGCTTGATGATAATTTCCGTGTCTTCACTATGAAGATTGATCCCATATTTATAGACCTCGAAATCAAATAGCCGTTGAGAGAAATTTGAATTTTATATTTATTTGGTAGTTATGTGCTTGATGTGACGCGTCTTGAGGCAACTTGGCCAAAAAGCATGTATGTTTGTCCTTTGTAGCCATTTGCCCTGATCGCCATATCCTCGCAATGTTAGCTTTGTACATGCGTGTCGATCCCTCATTGGTTAACATGGAAACTTATTCGGCATCTTTGTAAAGCCAACTATGTTGACGATGTACGGGTGATTTCATCCGTATGCCTTGGATAAGTAGTTAATCTTATCCAACTTTTTAGAGCTAAGCGGAAGCGATCAACACTTCTCTTGATCAGTTGTCTTGAGTCTTGATATATAGTTGTCTTAGCTTCAACCAATCAACTTCTCTTTGGAAATATCTTACGTAGAATAGGTCTTCACAGTGCGATCGTCTTCAAATAAGAATCTTACGATTCTTCTTCTTGATCTTCTCTCTTGATCTTGACACGAGCTTGTGCAATTTGAGTTCACTCAAAATGTGACTAGTCTAATCATCAATTGTCTAACATATTCGATTGGTTTCCTATCATATCATCAAATTAAAGCTAACAGTTGTTGGTCCTATTCTAACTATTTTGGAACTTCCGTCGTATAAATTTTCCCTTTAATTATTCTTCGCTTTTATACGAGGCCTTTCGTGGGGAGAATTAAATCATGCCACTAATAATAATTCACAATCTTCCTTTGGGAATTTATTCATGTAAAGGCCATCTTTTGAAGGTGGATTAAAATTTTTCCAAAAAATTCACAAAATAAAATAAATCATTACAAAGTCGATATAGCGTAATTTTTATTATCAGGAATATAATTTTGTCAATATAACATACTTAGTAATTTTGAAAGTGAGATTTTTCTTTTGGACAATTCTAAATCATGCAAACACATTTAACAAATATACATTGCAATTTTAAAACAAGCATCGAACAGAAAGTAAAATCACGTTGAGCCACGTATATCCGATTGTCATGGTTTTAATTGCATCTTGATCCAAGAGAAATTGTCTCTCTCTTTTTGCCTTCATAGTTAGCCTGAAAGGCTCCCGAGAATCAGCAACAATTCTTCCAAAAAAAAAATGTCCTCCGTTCGGGTTAGGACGACTTCGGAAAATGAGTAGCTCCACTTAACCCGAACGCGAGTCGTATATCCAGCGCATGCCCCCCGGTCGGATAAGCCATCCCGCCTTAAACCTCCCTAGCCTTGCGACGCGAGCATCGCTTTGGGCGAAAAATCGGCGTCTGGATCGGCGCCCATCGCTCCGCCCACTTGCAGCTTCAGCGCTCCCATCTCGCATGCGCGTCGATAAGTCGGCTCCCGCCCATCAATACGTCCGGGTTGGTGCCTTGTTGTTGCTGAGCCCTTGCCCTAGCCAGCGTGCTCCATCTTGGCTTCATCGCGTGACGCCCGAACCTGAACATCCATTTTTTAATCTTCATCTCCATCTTCGTTCACGTTCGGTTATAATTTATTTCACGAAAAATAAATAAGCCTGAGATCTAACTGCCTATTACATTGAACAAATCAAATAAATTCTAATCTACTCGTGGATTTTCTCACGAGGCAAAAATGAATTCGAACTAATCGAATTAAAAAAACCACAATTTATTTGCATGTAAATAAGCACGTTAAAAATCTGGCGATTGGATGCCAGATTAAAATAGATCTATGAGTTACTGCTATCCGATTTCAATTTTTTAATGTACAACAATTTTAAATTACGATTTAAAGATAAAGAGCCGAACTAGGGCTGCGATGCACCGATGTTAGGATTACATATGCGGAATCTGTCGGGATGACCTCATAAACACAAATTTAAATTAATAATTATTACTAGCATGAATTTTACTAAGTGAATTCAAATAATAATCAATCGACAACAACATGCAAATAATATTTCGTAAAGATCTGGCATCACGAATTTCTAGAATTTATGTAAATTTACCCGTTGGAGGCGATCTAAAGAGATAAGCGAGGATCGAGTATCTGGATACCACCAAAAGTCCTTCTCAAGTATTCCCAGGTCCTCGTCCAATAACCACGGTGGAAGGTTCTCCAATGACGATTTATAAAACAAAGGAAAATAAAAATATTGTTGCACCACGCTTTGCTTGGATTTCCAATATTTCCAACGCCTGTGGTGCCTTAAGGGATGAAAAATTCATCCCACTTTATTTATATGGGGGAACGAAATTTTGGACTCAAAATAAGGTTAGGAAAGATATCTTTTCTTGATCTCGAGAAATCTTGAATATATCTCGTTATTAACTAACTTTTATGTGTATTTTTCCAAAAAAAAATCTCACACTTATTTGATCAAATTTTCGAAAATAATAGGGGATCTTTTCAAGATTTGATCTTTCTTGAATTTATGAGAGATATTCTTGTATACCAGAATCATATCTTTTTCCATAAAAATCTTTCGAAAATTAGAAAATCATATTCATATTATTTTCTCTATATTTATTTAAAAAAATTACAACTAAAAAAGCAAGTGGGAGATTTCTTGAATTTTGGGATAATCTTGTACTCGAGAATACTTATCTCCTTTCCATAAAATCTTTTCAAGAAAATTCTTCTCCTCTTTTTTTTAATATTTTAGAAAAAATAAGAAGGAAATAATGCAACAATAATTTATTTTATTTTATTTTAAGCCGCATTTTATTTATTAGCAGACTTTAATTGGAAATTCTTGGGGGACTTCTAAAGTAAGATGGACGCCCCGTAGGATTACGAATTGAAATATTGAAGCCCTGATATAGATTGACCCGTTAATATTAATTAATATCCATATATAATTAATATTACTATCGACTTAACCCGTATTCTGCAGTAATATGAAGTCGGTTATTATTTCCGTGTTTAAGATTATTTGATCCATTAATTAATTAAGCATTTGAAGCTTTATCTTAATTAATATATTTATCGCTGGAGTAAGGGCGGTAAATTTATTATAATCTGGGAAAATTGAACATTTTGCAATTTGGTATGATAAGGTTAAATTTGAGGACCCGATCAGCAGACATTGCAAGCACCTACGATTCTCTGTATTAATTTGGTAATGGGTGTAATTATTATTGTTACTTGTGAAGATATAGAAATTATCGATGTGATGATTCTCTTCCCGTTATAAGTCAAGCGATAAGCTTCTGTCCTTTGGAGTCCTTTATTAAGTGAGGATGTTAAAGAAATCAACAATAACCGGCGAGGTCTATTTCTTGTCCGGCAAGTCGGTCTGAATGAGTTTATCCTCTGCAGTCGCTTGACCGCGGCCAGATACTTAGTGTAATCTCTTGATCGAACAAAGTCATCCCTGAACCTGCATCCAACTTATGCGATAGTTAATCGGATCTATCTAAGTTATGAAACCGCTAGATTTACAAAACCTTTTAACATGATCT